>JACXGI010000622.1:0-77886 GCA_016801175.1 Esox masquinongy
CCCCCCCCCCCCCCCAGTATGGCTGTGTTATGATGTCAGATCCACCCGTCCCTCTCCTTACCGGAGATTAGGCTGCAGTCGTATGAGCCGAACCCGGGGAAGCATCCACATCCCCACTCAGAGCACAGCCCATTCCCATTACACAGATCAGGACACCTGAGGAAAGACAGCGCATCCTGGTACTCTCCTTCTCCCGCCCTTTCCTCCACCAGCCGCCTCTCACACTCGTTCTCCAGAAGAGGCAGAGTGGCCCCAAGCCAGACCTGCTGGTCCTTCAGCTGGAGGTCACTGATGCACATACCCACCGCCCGGCTCACTATAGCTGGGCCTAGTAACCGGCCGCAGCCCAGGGCTATGCTGGAGTTTGCTACCGCCCGCTGGCACGCCGCCCTGGCCTTGAGCTGGGTTAGCCCAGACAAGGTGGGCCATGTGGGGGGAGGGGAGGACTCGGGCTGGAGCTCCGGCTCATGGTCCTCGGGGAAGAAGTAGGTAAAGCCCTCCAGGTCAGACTGGCTGAGGCTCTGGTATCGTGGGTTGGGGAGGAGCTGAAAAGACTGGCGCCTTCCACGTATCCTCTGATTGTTGGCTCCATGGCTGGAGCGTTTTAAGGGAGACCCTCTTCCTCTAGGCTGGGGAACAGTGTCCCGGGCCTGGCCGTGCTGATTGGAGTTCACTGGGGTTCGCCTGTGGTGGTGGTTTTGGTGGTGGCCTTTGAAGAGCTCTACTGAGGGGATGTATTCTGCCGTGACGTCTAGACTGGGGATGATAGAGTGGAGTCTCACATTGCCATGGTGAGAGCAGGTTGAGTCGGGGATTGACTGAGAGCTGGTTCGCTGGGAATCTCCCTCACAGTTACAGTACCTGCGGGGGTTAGGGGCACTCTGATAGGACGGGACGGTGTCAAACAAGCTGCTACCAGGAGGGAGTCTGCCGGAAGAGACATACGTAACCATCAGTTAGGACCTCTATGGAAATACTGTCCTTGAAACGCATAGAGATCAATAAAAGAGCCGAAACATATTAATATTCATTATTTAAAATAATAGCGTCTGATTCACAGTTTCCACAATTGGAACAGGCTAAAAGGCCCTCTGATTTCACATCTAAAGAAATTTGTATAGCCACTTAAGAAAGAAAACCAGAGTGGTCATTTGTTAGTGACATAGCAGCTGAGGTTGGGGATCGCTTCTATCACAATATCGGATTCATACTGGCTATTTAATTGTCAGGTTACTCACGTTCTTATGTGCACTGGTCTAACTAGAGTAGCAAGGGGGTTCTGTTATAGAACGTGTTGCTTCTTATAAATTCCTGTGAATTTAGTTAGCTGAATATCTGTCTTTTAAAACTCGTTAGTGAGTTGGTGAATAAGCTAAAGATTAAAAGTGGTTAATTGTGTTGGAACAAATCACGTCTGTCACGTCAGCATAGAAAATATATTTTATAGAGTCAATATATCATTCGGCCTTGCGATTTATCAATGGCGCAAATTTTCACAATCATCACTGTCTGTTATATTCTTCAGTTGGCTGAGAGTCACTGACTTCTAGAAGGGCCAGACATGGTGGATGTTTTTATAAGAGGAATTCATGCAAAAACCTTCCAACTATCCAGCAGAGTAAATGAGTTGAAACAGCAGTTACCAAACATGCACTCAAGACTGGATAGTACTGGAGATCCCATGGGGCCTTTCAGAACTGGGTACAACTGCTTTATAAAATGTTGCCCAACACTCATGGAATGACATTCAGAGTATTTTTTGTTAAATGTTTTACTGCCTATAAGACATCTCTATATGAATGGTCTTTTTATTGTCCATTTCAGAGTAGATTTTAAAATTGGGGTTGGCAGTGAGTTACCCCAGAGGAGCAGAACCTAATGGCAAGTCATGTAAAGTATGTGTATGTCTCCAATAAATAACTAGTACGTGGCGTTTCCTGACAAAACTGGTATACGAATGAAAAAACGAAAGCAATGAAAATTACAGTTCAATTATTGGTTGGCCTGTTAGAATTTGACTGGACATCAGCAGTTCAGACTGACCTCCATTCAGAGATGAAAGCTGCAACGTCTTTGTCTTTCAGAGCTCCGCCTCCTGCTGTGTTGAGGTCGTTGTGCGTCTGTCCATCGTAGGTTCCACAAAGGCCCTCAGTGTGTCCCCAATCTGAGCTGGCGGCCCTCAGTGTCAAACTCATACCCCAGTCGGAGACATCTGCACGCACAAATGCCCCAGAGGAGAAGGTAATCTACAGCACGCAGACATAGAGAGAGAGGATCAGATTTAAGCCTATCATGATCTGTTGGACCTTACAGTACCTTAATTTTAGGACTAACAGATGTTCTGCGACCTAGTGCATTTCAATCTCATGGCCTTTCTAAACACCCTATGGGCCGGTAATGACTTTATTAGGGGCGTGGGCTCCTAGTCTGTCTCTTTTCTATTTCTGCCACCACCAACTCATCCGAGTACTTTTCAACATCCACAGGATTCACTGACCGTGACTTTGCGCCCCTGGTAGGACTCTGTGATGCGGATGCCGCTTCTGGCCACGTCCCTGTTCTTCACCGCCAGGTGCGGCCTGGTGTGTCCCAGCTCGCCATTGCACATGTCCAATGCAATGGCGTCGCTGCCGTCCCTCGCCACAAAACCGCAGATGCACGAGGCGGCGTGGACCACGCTGCCGCACTCCCACTGGCGCACGTGGACCTCAAACGGCCGCCGTGTGCTCTTGTACAGAACAAACGTCCCGATCTGGTAGTTGTCATATTGCCTGTAAGGAAACACATGAAGTGTATCAGTTGTAGTGTCTATTCCACTGATTGTTTACATAGTGGCACATCGTGACTAATATTGTACTGACTGAAGTACCTGCCATCAAACGTGATTATGTGAGGATCAGTGAAAGCGTAGCAGTATGCCGAGGGAACATCTTTCACTGTTATCTGAAAACACAAAGCGCATATCACCTTTCAAACTCATTTGATTTCATTGTCACTTTCCAATTTAAATATCTGGATAAAATAGATGCTTTTATATGTAATGGCAAATAACAGTTTGAGTTTGAGATATGAACAATTTGTACGGTAAGTTGCACAGCACATTCTCCATTAACTGAGTTGGACAACCATGCCCAGAATGCACAACACACTCCTTCCCAAAAATATTTTTTTCTAAACCTGGTTATATCATTTAAAATTAAGAAGGAACAAGCAACAACTTCCGAATCCTATCACTGGATTTCCGGGAAAACCTGAGTATCTTGGAAAGGTTACCAAATTTGGACAACCTTACCTGGACAGTCTTTGGTGTGTAGCCACTCCAGAGGAAATTGGGGGAGACTATGGGTTTGATGGAGATCTGTGTGGTCCTATCCCCATCATTGAGGAAGTCTGTGACAGCGCTGAGGTGAACTAGAGCCTGGCTACACACCCCGCTACCGCACCCCGAGCTCTGGGACAGATCCAACCGGCACGACGACAGCACCACATCTGGACCCAGCGCATTGTCTCCTGTCGGGGAGATTGTGTAATGCTGATTGGCGCTGTTGTTGGTTGTATTTTTGTCTTTATATTTGGAGGATATATATTTGGTGGAATATATCAGTTACTCAAAATATTGAACTGTGAAGAACTTCACTGTTGCGACGCTGTGAGCATACTGGCTTACTTACAAACACTTTACCTTGATTACTTGTACTCAGGTGTAAGGACAGAGTACACCGCTCGGTGGAGGAGGAAGAGGAGGAGGAAGAGGAAGAGGAGGAGGAAGAAGAGGAAGAGGCTTCGCCAAGGCAGGGGACAGGGATAGTACTGTCCACAGTCATTTTATAGTCCCTCCCATCTTCAGACACAGTGGTCACCTCTGGTCTCAACTGCAGAGACACATGACAAATAATGATTAACCAGATACACACACATACCAAACATACACACACACACACACACACAATTTACAATCACACAGCAGTGAAAACCACAAATATGCAGACACATACGTGCACACGCCCAAACACACACACTCACACATAGACACTCACTAAACCTCTCTCTTTGATATATGATTTACCCTGATCCCAGCAAAGAACTCTTGGCTCTCCACTGGGGTTCCCTGGATGTCTGGTGAGTCCAGAAAGAAACTGGAGCAACTGCAGTAAATCTGACGAAGAGAGAAAGAGCCACAGCCATTAAAGAGAAAAAGAGGGCTCAGTTCAGGATGTATAAAACCCTTTATATTTGTCAGGTCACTAACGTGACACCACAGTAAAATAATACCAACTTGTCTGACTAGAATTTACTTAAAAAATGGCACTTCTATAGAACTTTCATGCTAGGTTTTCAACAAAGACAGCTTCATTTCTATCTTCAATAGTTTTACAAGCTCAAAGAAGAAGTGTCCCTTACGCACAAGGAATCAGACCTGAATACCATCTGAATACCATCTTTAAACCTTAACAAAAATTCTAGACCCTGCATCCATGGTTTGTGGCAACATAGACCTACCTTGTCCCCCAGTCTAAGGTTGATACCATCCAGCTCAATGAAAGCAAAGGACTGGACGGTGGTCTCCTGTTTCAGTTCTTCTTTTCTCCCTTGGGGGGAGAGGCGAGACCAGGCCACGACATAGCCGAGAGAGCTGTTCAGGCTGTCGGTCTCAAAGCTGCACTTCAGGTAGACAATGCTCCCGGACATCTCTGCCACTATGACAGGCACGACTGGGGACGGAGGCGGTCTGGCTAGAAGGGGTAAGAGGGTAATGATGTTCAGTTGGGTACGCTGCAGATGTTTTTGCATGTTTTATTGAGCAAAATGGTCAAATAAGGTTACAGGAATAAAATTATTTAATTTTATCCTTACTGAACATGTTTCAGTTATTTACATTGCCGGTCACTGTTCATTTTCAGTTGACAAAGGAGGGCTGAGAACAGTTTGGTTGAATGGGTCCTGACCTTTTCCTCTACTTCTCTAACTAACCAGGGAAAGAACAGACCAGACGGTAGGTACTCACCTGATTTATGACTTCTCTGCCCTCATATCCCAAGACCCCCTCCTCCCTCCATCTTTCAACTAAAACCCATAGATGTGCGACTTGTCCAAGAGCTGTCTCCATGGAGACAGGGTGAGGGACATGGTACCAGGACACACGTTTAGCTCATGAAGAGAACCTGTGGGGGGCTACGTTCCACTTCGCACGGCTTCGCTGACCCAGTCTGACTCCAACGGGTGGCGCCAGTGGAGTAGGACAATTACACAGCCTCACCTTTACACGCTCCATCAGCATCCACCTCCCCAGGACCACACCCCGCCGTCGCAGAGTCTGACATCGCTGCGCCAGGATAGCAAGACAGTTAACAATACATGTCTCAAGAACGTGTGTAGAATGTTACCATAATACAACAATTATTTCTTTCGAGTCCAATAATCTATTAAACTGAATCTATCCTCTTCTAAAAGCGTAAGCCCAGAAAGATCATAACTTCTTGAGCGGGAGGTCAGTGTTGACCGTTGGACGTACCCTGCGCGCAGTAACCCATGCAGCCCTGGGTGGGCTGGAGCAGGTAGACGTAGAAGTCTCCACAGTTGCGCACGGTGACGGGGATGCGGAACAGGCAGCAGTCCTTGCTGCCGCTGAGGAAGAACTGCCAGGTGGCACAAGCCGTCAGCTGCTTCACCTCCAGGGGCTGCGGGAGGCTCTCGCCCTCCCTCAGGGACAACCACACTGGAGCCTGTGTCCCGCAGCGGTTGACCTGACCAACACCATGGAGAACTATTGGTTAGCCCGGTTCATTTTTTGTTTGTGCGGTCATGCAAAGGTCTTCAACAGGGCTAGGCTGCAAAAAATATATGTCTTGTCAAGTATATTTATATTGCTTTCAGGGAAAAAAAATCTAACTATCCTTCAAATAAGGTACATTTTTCTCAACAAGCTAAAGTTGTATTAGATAATAATGCTTGGTTTTAGAAAATATGCCTAGAATATCAAGTAATTTGTCTTGTTCCACAGGCAGATTATTTCACTTATTTCAAGCAAATAGCTCCTCAAAAATAGTTACATTTTCTTATTTTTTAAATAAATTTTTTGCATTGTAAACAGTTGAATCTAAATTAGATAGGATGCGCTCAGAGTGGTGAGGAATTGGCATGACAGCACAAACAAGTCTGGTACCGACTTGTACTAGTTCATACTAGGTGGAAATGAAATGCAGTTGGTTGGCCTGATGAACAAGGTTTGCTCTAAAACGCACCTGCCAATAAATGCAGTAAAGTGATGAAAACGTGCTGCAGAGACTCTTTGATACTTATACTTAATTCCACAGCTCATAGGTATTGTTGCTGGGGGACTTTGAGGCAACATTTCACCAACGTCACACAGGAACAATATTCTAAATGTGGCTGTGACTAACAACACACAGGCTACTAATACATCAAGAGTTAAGCAACAACCTAAAAGGTGTGCAGGAAACAAAAGTGTAACATTCAAGTAGGCCTCTTGACAATAAACCATTAAATGTCTTAGTCTTCTTTAGTGGAGCTTGTACGTACCTCTACATGAGAGCATCTCTTCCCTCAGAGAGAGCAGTGATGCCCTGTGAAGAAACAGCTGGAAGCTCACACTTCTGTTGAATGCTTCAGTCTGCCTGCACAGCCCAGGGGAACATTTCATCTCCCCTGACTCTCTCCTGTTTTTTCTCCTGTCTTTCTCCTCTCTATCAATCTCTTTGGTCCTGTGCTTTATGCTGACACCATCCCTGTCTCCTTGGTACAAAGAGCCTATGTTCACTTCAAAAGGAAAGACTAGCACTCATGTTACCAAAGCCATGACTGAGCTATTACTGGATAGTGCAAAAAGACCTAGACTATATCACGAGGACAATGCTCTTCTGTACTGTTCTGACTGAGGCACTGCATTTGCTATGAACGTTCAGCAAAAAACATATCCTGTAGGTGGAGACTAACACTGGCTGCACGAGGTGTAAATAAATTCTCTGGATCTAACAAATCCAAAGAACCAACAATTAGCAGCACTGATATTATGTGCAGGATCAGATCTTTACCATCTAAAAACAAAAAAGCCTGTCTTGTACCAGCATCATAGCTTACGGCTTTTAAATGACATGTTATTTGAATAACCTATAGCTTTGTTTAATGCTGCTCTTAAATGAAAAGGATTTTTGTATCCCCTTGCCAGATCCCCTTGTATTTCCCTTGCCAGATATACAGCTCTGGAAAAAATTAAGAGACCACTGCACCTTTTTCTTTCCTTTCCAAAAAAATCGAAAAGGATGGTTTTGAGTGAGGAACAGAAGGGTTAGAATTAAGAGACCACTGCAAATTGAACGCTTCTCTTCCTCACTCAAAACTTTCCTTTTTAACTTTTTTGGAAAGGAAATAAAAAGGTGCAGTGGTCTCTTAATTTTTTCCGGAGCTGCATACCTTGTCAGCATGTGTATGCCTTCATGTGTTAATGTTGCCGCATACTGTTTATGTACACTTATAATTAATTAGTAAGGCACAAAGGAATGTGGCAAATCCACAAGGCTGAGAGCTGTGATTAGGATACAGAACTTAATTGTGGTAAACTACACAGCCAAAAGTACTGCAGGTGGACATCTGATCAAACATCTCCTCCCATAATTACATGCATTTTTATGGAGCTGTTCCCTGTCTGCAGCTATAACACCCTTCACTCTTCTGGAAGGCTTTCCACTACATGGTGGAACACTGCGGTGAGAATTTGCTTCCACACAGCCATGAGAGCATTAGGTTGGGCTATGATCTTGGAGCGATTAAGCCTAGCTTGCATTCCACTTTCCAAATCATCCCAAAGGTATATAATGGGGTTGAGGTCAGGGCTCTGTGCAGGCCAGTCAAGTTTTCACACCGAAATCGACAAACCATTTCTTAATGGATCTCAATTAGTGCATGGGGGCATTGTCATGCTGAAACTGGAAAAGGGCCTTCCCAATGTTCTCAGGGTTCGAACTACCGATTTACTATTTAACTGAAGTTCATTTTAGAAAGACAAAGAACATCTATTATATTCTAAAGCAGAAGGTTAAGTTAAAGACAACACTGGGTCTGTTTTTGTTTTCAAAGACACAAGCATTCCTAACATAGGTTCATCAAAGAAGACTTATGGTGTAACTAGACCTTTATGTAACTCGTGACCAACACCATGTTCACATACAGTTTTAGATTATATTAAAAATAGATGCACGTCACCGTACCTCAATAGAAGACTTACTAGAAAGTACTAGAAAATCCTTTGTGGTTATTTACCTCCACACATTGCGTGGGCATGCTGGCAGGCTTGTCAAAGATCTGGAACTGGTACCAGCCCGCAGTGAGGGAGTGGTCACAGATGAAGTCCTGGAGGGCTGATTGCTGCAGCCTGCGAGAGCTGAAAGTGGTGCTGCGGTACGGGTTCTGGAGCAGAGAATGTCCCCCTGGAGCACATTCTGGAGGGACCACTGGGTAGGGACAGAAGCAAACACTGTAACCTGAACATGACTGAATGATTCAACATGTTTATATACAAATCAGGTAACCTTTATAGATACACACACACATGCAAACACACCCGCACAAAGCTGAGGTCAATAAAGCACTATATCAGTAACCCGTTGCAAACATGTAAAAACTAGTCATAGGCGTTATGAGACAAATTCATTTTGAAAATTAAGTTATTTTTGGTGATTGGTTTGAGGGGTTTTAAATAAAAACAATTTGGTGAAATTGAAAATTAAGCTTAGTTGAAAATTGTGGAATCATAAAGTGACATTGATATTTCAGGTGCATCAATCAAGCAACACATTAATCAAACAATGGATTTTCAAACAATATGATGTATGTGACCAACTAAATAACAAAAATAACTGTTTATAATCATGGAGGATAACAAATGTTCACACTAAAACCTTCATACCAGACCCCAAAAAAGGTAAGAAACATCAATTCAAAACTCCCAAGACAGGCCAGCAGCTTCTCAGCTAGTGCTGTATTCTAAATCTAGCATGGTTGAATAAACAAGCCCAACCACATCCATCTATTCATAACATACTACTCAAAATATTTTGTGAATCCAAAAATGTCTATTTGGTACTTCAGGAAACACAACAGCGGGACAGATAACTCTGGTCAAAGATCACATCCCCCAGGAGTTAAATTGGGGCAGGACGGACCGGAACTGGGTTCTGGCACTCGGAGGAGGGAAAAAACAACCCATATAAAAAATACAACGTGATTTGACTGCCCATCTTTTGCTAACTTTTTCTTGCATCCTGAACCGTATTAGCTGTCGCTATCAATTTAAGAGCCAACCATGTTTCAGCTGTTAGCGGGCGACCCAGTCATTGCATGACACGTGGTAGAGGAGAAAGCTCGATGTGAAACGCGCGCGAGAAGCAGAGCATGCATGCAGGAAACTAACACATTTAAAATCTACTCATTTAATTTTAGCCGTGCTAGCGAGGTTAGTTTACTGACCACCTAACCAAATTTTGTATAATAAATGCGATAATCTTATGTACAATTTACCCCAGATAATGTCCAGAACAATCAACTAAAGATGCTGTCAATCCTCTTGAGGGATCCAAAAACATGTCTCCAAGTTACACACCCAAAACCCTCTGCCGCTCTAATCTAGGAGTCTAATCAGGAGTCAATCAACTTCATTAGTTACCTGACAAACTCCTCATTCAGAAACCCCAACTCTCACTCCAGGAGAAGGCATTGTGGTACCTGCCAACAATTTTTCACATTCCCCAACATATACCTCCCAGGGAACGGCCCACCCCCTGACTCCCTGTACCTCCCCAGACTGCAGCATGCGTCAGTGCCCATCTCCCTGTGGCAGAGGGAGGAGAGGAGGACATGATGAGGAGCAGAGGAAACAGGGTTGGGACCAAAATGTGTTCATCAACAGGGAGCAGTACACTCTAGAGAACTACTTAAGTAACTCCACAGTCCCCATACTAAAGGGAACCATGAGTGCCTGGGGAAAACTCATGGAGATCTGTATTAAATAAATGTCAATTTTATACATTGACTGTATGAACAACACGGACAGTCGTGTTATTCTGAAGGCCACTACAGTATGTAAAATGCTTGCACTGTAATATCAGAACATGTTCATACTATATCCGCAGTAATAGTGGAATTATATATTTTTTCACAATATTAAGTGACCAGTAACTATTTTGAGGGTAAACACAACAAATACTATAATGCAGATTTTCTATTTATGTTAAAAATAAACAAGATTGGCTTATGACATCAAATGAGAAGCTGCACCCTCTCTGTTCTCCATCCGTGTCAGATAGAGATGTGATTACCTCCTTCTCAAGCCCGTCAGAACAGGCAGACGTTACATCAGATGGTTTTGCAAATTTGTAACATCGTATATTTCACAGTCTAAAGTAATAGCACTTAACATAACACACAATATCATACTAAATAGAAAGTCCCAGATGGATGTACTGTATGTTATATAAAATCCACCTCTGAGATCAGGATGACAGGAGCCAGCAAAATCCCTCGCGTCACGCTTAAAGTGAGAAATCAAAAAACAAGCACTGAATAGTGCCAACCAAAAGTGACAGTTAAACCTTCCTCCAGCATGAGCGTAAGTTACTTTTATAATGGACGTTTGATAGATTTATTTAGTTTCTCATGTCAGTTTCTATACATAGGCAAACCTAATATCCACACAGACATGAAACCTGCAAATATTAAGAAAAGCAATCAAACAACTGACTGTAAACTATTTAATGATATAACATTTATATATATATATATATATATATATATATATAACATAACATTATATATAACATTTATATATAACATATTATATATAACATTTCAATTGCCTTATAGAGGCCCCAGGGCTTCTAATATAACATCTGCATAACATTCCCTGAGTGGGGAGCATAGTAGACAAAATTAGTTTTCCCTAATTCTGAATAAGCATGCTGTATCTCAAAGACTAGCCAGTCCTGTGAGCGTGTTTGATAACTGTTGTTTTTACACTACATTTTTGAGATGAGATAATTTGGAAGTTTCTGCAGGACAGCCAATGTCTGGCCCTTCTGGAAGTCAGAAAATACCTCCCAGCCGAAGTGTATAAAAGACAAGGATGTTTGCAAAAGTTTGCACCAGTTATAAAAAGCAAAGAGATGTATGAGGTTTTAATGCTGGTGCTGAAGCATGCCAAGACAGTAGGCATGTACAGCAAATCACCATAATCTTGCACCGACAATTTAAATTAATGGTACTTTTGTGTGTCCAAATGTGTTGTTTGTGTTCAAAATGAATGCACTCTCAAGTTTATAGTGCAATGTCCACAAAGATTTTTCTCTTAAATGGGTCAATTAACAGTTTTGACTGCAATATTTATCATTCACAAATTCCTGTCTTTAACCCATATCTTTAGTTTTTTGTGTGAGAGTGGGCAATATATTAAGAAATTAGGCCACCCCAAAAGGATTTTCCAAAAGATGTGCAGTCAGTTCACATTTCAAATTTTAAATGATATAAAATGATTCAGAAAGTGTGGGAGTTGACCAATTCAAAATCCACTGTCAAAACATGCTTTACCAGACGGTTGCGAAGACAGTTAAAGAGAACAAAGCTGTTAAGAAACATGGTTTCCCCAATGATCAGAAACTAAGCTGTGGCCAAAGCTAACAACATTATTATTAAACAGTCTTCCAAGACAAGCAGAGGCACTTCAGCCCTGGCAGGATGTGACTTCTAATGTTCATATGTTGCATTTTCAAGTAGGTTTTCACTTGAGAGGTATCATAAAAGAAGGAAGGAATAGAATGTACTTACTGGCATGTGGTAAAACACTTTTTTAGTGATCAAACATTTACTTATCCACATTTAAAACAGCATCAAAGACATTCTGACTTCTCAGTTTAGGGTCAAATGTGAAATTGAAAGAGGAAAAGTATTTATTTGAAGCATACAAAGACCCTAGGGTGTTGTACCAAAATTAAAGGCATCCTTTCAAAAATTTGCTAAGAGGGAAAGTAGGCCTCCTAGAGCTCATCTGAAGCAGGAATGCTTGGCCACAGTCACACCAGCTGTGTTCACAACAGTAACAGTTGTGACATCACAGTCGGGGAACGCGGGAACAGCATTCTAACAACATCATATAACATGCTGCTTTTACCGTTCAATTCATTATGTGCTCAAGTCCTTTATGTGTCTGGAATAAGAAGAGCAGAGGATCAAAAACAACTTCACTATGATTACCAATCACGCTACAAGGTGGTAAGTCTGTTGTTTGAAAAGTAGTTCAAGAACAGTAAAGGATATAAATGGAAACGCACACAATATTAAAATCTGAAAATGTATCACAAGGAAATAGTGTACTAGTATCCAATTAACATTCAAGTAACTCTTACCTAAATTCTAAATCATGAACAAAGGCAATCTGCTTTCACCTGACATCAATTGAATTAATTCTGTTACTAATTTTGGCAATGGCTTTCTTACGGCCACTCGAGCTGTCAAACCTGCAGATCGAAGTCTTCTCTTCACAGCTGAAACTGACACTTGCTTACTTTGACCAGTGTTATGCAGCTCTTGAAGCTGTTGTCCTGTGAGCTGTCTATCACGCAAGTCGTTGACTCTGAGAAACTTCTGATTCTGTTGTGGCTTTGGGTCTGCCAGACCTCTTTTTGTCTGTCTCCTCCAGTTTCCAAGTGCCTTTTGATGGTGTAGGAAACTGTAGTCACTGACACCCTGGCTTTCTTTGCTATTTCAACAAGGGACCTTCACTTTTAAGACCTTCACTTTTAAGGGTTGTAATGGTTTGTCTGTCTTCCTTCCTTAATCACATTATGATAGCAATTTACTACTTCCTGCAATACAATACTGTCCAAATAATGTTTAAGAGGGTGTAGTAACACAGTCTGTTCCAACACTACTTTTATACAGACAGAGGGTTTATAAGTAACCAACAAAAGTTGGGCCACCTTTAGGAGTTGTTAGCATACAAGTTTTAATTTGCTTCCATTGCTGCAGAACAGCTGTAAAAAAAATACCTTTTTTAACTCTGAAATGTACATTATTTTTCAGTGTTTGGTAACTTAAAGTTTTTATTAACCTCCGGCAGTTAACAGCTTACCTTTGTACCATTTCAGGTTATTCAATGGACTTGAACTGCTTTAATTGCAATACAAACTGGAAAATGCAGGTGTATTTTTAAGTTTAAAATCCTTGGTTGTCTACCGTCAGATTATTCAAATATGTAATTGAAATCTTTAAATATATTTTTGTTTTGTTTAATATCACTATGTAATGCTCTAGGGCTATTTTCACTAGCATTTTGGCACATTATTTCTTAGTTCATGCATGGCTAATACTTTCATTTAGGTATATTGCAGCATTACAATCACTGTTTTTAACATTGACAAAAAATGTAATCCTTTGGGGGCAAGTCATAAGTGACAGATAAAACAAGTCACTGACAGAGCAGACAACTGACACTCAAAACCAACACAATCGTCCATAAAATATTATTTACAAAACAAACATTTGTAAAATATTGAAAAAATATATATTCATAAAAAAACGACATACTCTCCAACCTGTCAGCACGTTAGACAAAAATCAGACACTTTATTTTTTAATGAGACATTAAAAGACATAAAAGACGTAAAAAAAAATTTATTTGTGCTTAATCAGTTGCTTAACGACTCTAAAACCTTCAAACTAAAATAAATATTGTATCTTACTGTATCAGGAAGATGGGTTGACATTTTATGGTTGTGACCATAGTGATCAGAATACAGTTTATTAGATCTATCAAAAGTATGGAATATAAAAGAACAATAGTGGTCTTGTTGCACTATGTATATTGAGGACATAAAGAATGGTCCTTGTGAAATAGCTGGTCCAGCTAATTCCTGGTTTATTTCAAGTTTTAGACAAATCTGGTGAAGCTGACGAAATCTCCTGACACGCTTGTCAGGAATCACAGTTTTGAGACAAATATTAAGTCACAGAGGGATATTGCAAGAAACTACATAAAAATGTCATTCAGTTAATATTCATAAAATACAGTAATATACATATTACTGTATATATATATATATATATATATATATATATATATATATATAAGTTGGGGGTCACTTAGAAATGTCCTTGTTTTCGTTATTTTTGATGTTAAAATAACATCAAATTGATCAGAAATACAGACAGTGTAGACAATGTTAATGTTGTAAATGACTATTGTAGCTGGAAATGGCTGATGCTTAATGGAATATCAACATAGGCGTACAGAGGCCCATTATCAGCAACCATCATTCCTGTGTTCCAATGGCATGTTGTGTTTGCTAATCCAAGTTGATCATTTTAAAAGGCTATGTGATCATTAGAAAGCCATTTTTGTAATTATTTTAGCACAGCTGAAAACTTGTGCTGATTCAAAGAATCAATAAAACTGGCCTTCTTAAGACTAATTGCGTATCTGGAACATCAGCAACCGTGGGTTCGTTTACAGGCTCAAAATTGCCAGAAACAAAGAACTTTTTTCTGAAACTTGTCAGTCTATTCTTGTTCTGAGAAATGAAGGCTATTACATGTGAGAGATTGCCAAGAAATTCAAAATCTCATACAGCACTGCACTACTCCCTTCACAGAGCAGCGCAAACTGGTTCTAACCAGAATAGAAAGAGGAGTGGGAGGCCCCAGTGCACAACTGAGCAAGAGGACAAATACATTAAAGCGTCTGAGAAACAGATGCCTCACAGGTCCTCAACTAGCAGCTTTAGTAAACAGTCCCCGCAAAACACCAGCCTCAATGTCAACAGAGAAGAGGTGACCCCAGAATGCTGGCATTTTAGGCAGAACTGCAAAGAAAAAGCCATATCTCAGCCTGGTCAATAAAAATAAAAGATTAAGTTGGGCAAAAGAACATAGACACTGGACAGAGGAAGATTGAAAAAAAAGTGTTATGAACCGTCAAATCAAAGTTCAAGGTGTTAAGATCACATAGAACAACATCCGTCAGACGCAGACCAAATTAAAAGATTTTTCAAGCATGGTGGAGGCAATGTGATGATCTGGGGGTGCTTTGGTGGTGGTAAAGTGGGAGATTTGTACATGGTGAAAGGGATTTTGAAGAAGGAAAGCAATCACTCCATTTTGCTTCAACTTCATGCCATACCCTATGGACGGTGCTTGATTGGAGCTAATTTCCTCCTACAACAGGACAATGACCCAAAGCACAGCTTCAAACTATGCAAGAACTATTTAGGGAAGAAGCAGTCAGCTGGTATTCTGTCTATAATGGAGTGACCAGCACAGTCACCGGATCTGAACCACTTTGAGCTGTTGTGGGAGCAACTTGCCCATCAAGCCAATCCAACTTGTGGGAGGTGCTTCAGGAAGCATGGGGTGAAATTTTTTCAGATTACCTCAACAAATTGACAACTAGAACGCCAAAAGTTTGCAAGGCTGTAAATGGAGGATTCTTTGACGAAAGAAAAGTTTGAAGAACACAATTATTCTAAGTCTTAATTGTGTTACTGGTCATTGGTTTAACTGTTTTTGCTGGTGTTAATTTAAGTATTATAGTGTTACTGCTCATTGGTGTTACTGTTCCTGCTTGTGTTAATAGAAGTAGTTTAGTGTTACTGGTCATTGGTGTTACTTTTCCAGCTGGTGTTAAATATAAGCATTAATAGTGTTACTGGTCATCAGCGTTAATGTTCATATTGGTGTTAATAGAAGTATTAATAGTGTTACTGGTCACTGGTGTTACGGTTTCTGCTGGTGTACCTGGAAGTGTTAATAGTGTTAGTCACTGGTGTTACCATTTCTGCTGGTGTTAATATAATTGTATTGTTAACGTCACTGGCGTTACCGTCACTACTGAAACAAAATAGGCGTAAATGATTGGGCTACTACGCAAAATATTTTCTTCTTGATAAAATGTTCTATGATTTAACATTTAAATTAAATAGTAAAATTAAATTCTAGGTTGCCTGAATTGTCATCGGACCTTTAGGTAACTCCCGTTCAAAAACTAAATTAATATTAATATGAAAATGCACGAAGCTGCTTATTATATTATATTTATATTATATATTTAGGTAAAAACAAATATGTGGGCCTACTGTTTTCTTTCAAATTGCCGGTCAAAAAAACACAATTTTCGGTTGTTAAGTTTGCCGGTAATTTTACAGGTAATAATTGCGTTTCATTTCACATTTAATTGTAATTTTTAAGCATTATTATGAACAACATCGGTGGTTCTTACCTGTTTGAGAATACATTGTATTTGGCAGTAAAATGACAAGGCAAAAAATTCGTTCCAAAACTATTTTAAGTTTCATCGTCCAGGACTCAATGTAGCCTGCCAAAATGACCACTGACACACCACTGTTTTATCAAGGTCCTCCGCTACTCAAGTGTATACAGGTCGGCTGTCTTCGGATTTCCAGTAAACAGTAAAACAAAGGAGAATACGTTAAAACAAGGGAAATTCTGACATAAAACTGGCAGTCAAAGTCTAAAAGAACTGTTAAACGTACTGGGAAAGTAGGTATATTCCGCAGCACACCGGACTGCAACGCGTGTCCTCAAACTCCGCGAGCACCAGCAGCATCAGAAGGGGCGTCCACCGTCCAGTAACGGGACACCTTACCTCCACCGTATCTACAAAACTTTCAATACTGTTTGGTCAAATGATGAGAGAATTAGCAATTGGAAATTGCTACTGGTTCGTCATCGTAACATGTGGGTGACATTCTGTTATAATGATAACCTAATCGTTTGAAACCCATTGTAAACTGACATTGGGTGATAACTCCGGTCACTGTTCACCTTTTGAGAGTGGTGTCGCGCTTGGTTGAACCGGGTATAGCAAGGGTTGCTCAGAACTATGGGGTTGTATTAAAAGAGTGGTTTTCTTTTCTTCCTGTATGACTGTACATACATTAACGATACAAAAAATGATTAACTAATTCCTGATATAAGAATTGAAGGAAAATGCGAGTTAACAGGACTATAATACATAAATAAGACTGAAAAAGAAAGAAACTTGATAAGTCAAATAGCCTACGTGGTGGGGTCAGGAAATCATTTTGATATGGAATGGGTTAATCTGCCAAAAACGTTTGGGAAACCCTGATTTAAGTTTGTCTTAACACCTGACCACTGAGTACTCTGGGCAAGCACATGGCAGGTGTTTTTCTTAATTCTGCAGTATACTGTAGGCCTAATCCTGCAATAGGCTGTAATTAGACACATTCCACAGGCTACACCCATGTAGTAGCAATAAAGTTAAACTGAATAACAGTCAGTGTGTAAAACCTAGAAAAATCAGTAATAGTTTTCCTAGTCATCAAGAAAATGTGCTGTTTTCTCTGTAATTCACCAGAGACACTCTTTCATGACGATAATGATGTCTGTCCACAAATACTGTCATGTGGTGTTTAGTCACCACTCTAAACCACTAAACCAGATGGTCAGACTGTATCTTTCAGAAAAATTACTTGGCCAAGGGTCGAATATTGATGCCAGATATCACATAAATGTTGGTTTGCTTTTCTCAGTCTCAACTGTATTTTTCCATTCTCATGTTGTCTTTAAGAGGATTGTGAATCCATATCCCTGGGTAGGTTTATATTGTTCAGTTCAGTTTGACGCCTGAAAATATGATTACTCAATTTGTTGTTTATCTAATCATGGAAAATGCTATTCACTGTTGAGCCCCCATTATTAGCCACTGATACAATGCCAGTATGTCCAGTGATGTCAGTTAGATATGCAAAGGAGTCAGATCACCAGGAAACAAGCGGTTATTTTTCTAAATGCTGCAATATTGGTCCTGTTAACACATATTGTGCCAAATGCTTGGCATTTACATGGGCTTTGGTGAATAGAGGAATGGGTATATTGATTTTGAATGGTCCAAAAATATTTTTCATAAAACATTTCTATCCTGTTGGAGGAAGGTTTCCTTGACCATTTCATCCAGGGCCCTATCCTTTCCACTATCAGGCATTGGGAGGAAAAAGCCCTCACAAGTAAAATCTTCAGGACCTTCAACCAATGGGATTATGGAAACTATCAGGTAAAATGTAGACATTTCCTTGCATGCAGTCTCTCTCCTATAACAAGTAATTTGATCCAAATTATTTCTTTGATCTTAACCATGCATTCCTAATCTGTTTGTTTTAGAAGTCAACTCCTGGGTTTTAATAAGTGATCAAAACAATGAACAAAACAGCTTATTGGCAGTACGATAAATCAATCTAATCTTAACAAGTGACCTGAATCTGTGCAATTTCCCCCAATTACCATCAGTTTTATATGCATGAAATTATGAGAAAATAACAACACTTCCATAAACCTCCCAGTCCCACTGGAAATCAGATATCAGCTGAGCAAACCGTGCAACAACACCTGGATGTAATTGCCTTGACCTCTAAAGCTTCTGAATAGTTAGGGAAAATAAATATTTTACATTAATACACAAGCAATGGATTTGATATTTATATGGCTTTGGTATTTACATTTACACTTTTACCCACACATTTCTGTAAAATTCTGCACTCCCACATCCAATATTACAACATCATAGTGAAAAATACACCACCACACAATATTTTAACTTCACCCACAAAACAAAACAAAAGAAGCTGTAATATTGGTATATAGACAAAACAGACCCCGTGATTTGCGGCAGCAGAGAAAGTAAATGATAGGTCTGGTAACCTTCCAGGGCCGTAGAATGACTGACCATGTCCATGCAGAGCAGTGGTCCAACCCCCACGTGTCCAGACATGCTCACCTGCCCTGCCAGCTTCTGGTTAGAGCTGGAAGGTTAACACTTTCACAAAATCACATACAAAACAACAGCCAACAAAATGGACAATGTGATGCTCATGAAAATCGTTTTCCAAGGAGGGGATAAAGTACTCAGTGGGTTGGTGTATTGAAATTGTCAATGATTATACAGAATCAGAGGCGTTGCTAGGATCACAATACATTCGGGGCTTAGCACCCCCCCCCCGACATTCAAAACCCTGACAGAAAGTACAGGGTTTTGAATGTACATGAGGAAAATGTCGATGTACACGCTAGCAGCCTACACGTCTACACTGTCATAATGCACGATCGGAATTATAGATGAATAGATCAGGGGCTATTTTTTTATTATTATTTTTTGGGGTCAATTTGAGATCCGGGGCTATTCATAAAAGATCTGGGGCTATAGCCCCGAACGCCTAGGCATAACGACCCCACTGTACAGAATCAAAGGATTGGAAGTAAAACAATGTAAATATTTGTATTATTTTATTATTCACTATGCATTACAGAAGAAGTGAATAAACATGGTCTAGCTTCTGGAGTCCCGGCTACACAGTGAATAAAAGCCGTTGTCAAAATGCTCTGAAATGAGTTTGACGACTTCATTGTTTCCAACCTTTCTAACATGACAGAGGTAAGACATTGACCCAGCAGCCTACTCCGCGCTGCGTCCTATTCCCACACAAACATAATGGGTCGGACTACCCCCAGGAGAAGGATGAAAGAGCCCGTTGATGACATGGGCTGGAATGGCTGAAACCGGGACCCACACTTGCCTCTGCGGCAGCTCTCAAACAACGGTAAAAACAGACGGCGGGTCTTGGCATTCGGTCAGAGGCGGGTTTTGGCCAAAGCAGACAGAGGAAGCGTTGAGCTGGAGGACTGCAGAGGGAATAGGAAACAGCTTAGTAACGAGCCCAGCAGTCTATAACCATTTCCACAGCCCACCACCTACACCATCAGCTGCCGTTTTTCGTTTGTACTCTCCATCTGCATTTGTCTTGAATTTGTGCATTTTCTTTCTTTCCGCACGTCCTACAGCTACCAGAGTTATCTCTCTCATCTTACACATCATCGTCTTGGCCACTGACTTGTTTGTATTCAGACAGTACAGCAATTAGGTGCACTCATCTTTGTCATGGGGATGTGTCCAAACAAAGGTTCAACAGAAGCCTCTCAGGTTGACAGCTTAGGTTGCCATAAATGAGAGTGGTTATAATGGCGAGCACTATTCTAACACACAGCTGAAATGGCAAAGGTTGAACTTAGTGATCTCTGTCAGCTTTATAGGGGCATTAGGGTCAGCTCCTTCACACGGGCTGTATTGCCTATATCGGGTTTCCTGTTGCCTTTAATCTCTCCTTTAAAATAAAATGGCCGCCACAACAACTGTGTGGATAAACTCTCCCACATGCAGATTAGTATTTTGTAAGGGGATCCCTTACGGTTTATGTCTGACTCTAATACATTTTAGCTGTGACCTATGCCCTTGACTGTCCATGCCAATACCTGAGGTTCCATCCTCAATCGCCACAGGAAATATTGATCAATGAACAGGACTGACCTGGAGAGTGCTGACCCCAATGAAAGAAATAGCGTTGAAGATAACTCCAAATTAAATGATGGTATACATCATAATGTTCAAAAACACCAGTTGTTGCTAGAGGATGAAGCTGACAAAGCCTTGAGACGTGACTAGAGCCTTTTTACAAACACTACAAAGCATTGATTGAAGGGTCTACTCATTTTCTTATGGGTTGTTACAAAGATATAATGAAAGGGGGAAATGTATTGTGCAAGACAGAACTTGTTACTGACTGTCTGACGTGTCTGGGAGTTTGAGTCTGTAAAATGATCTCCATGTAGTTACAGTAGACATAAAACAGCTGTCTGATTGAGAGAATGGTAGCAAGTCGGGGTCTGGAAGAGGCATAATCTCTGCGTGCCATGTCCTGGCCTGTCTCTAGACAGGTTTTTAACTGAAGAATTCATGATAAGATGTTTATATAAACTGGGACAATGTACTACAAAACATTAATCTCAGAACGCTTGAGAAAAGACGCGTTGTGCCAGATTTTGACAACAGCTAATTTCTGTCTGCAGTCGGGCAGGTAACATGGAAACGAAAACAACATTAAACACAAAGGCAACACCTACTATTTAAAATTAGTCAGTACAAACTGTGGTCATTGCACAAATACATTTTCACACAAAACTCAAGAGATTGCAAGTAATTTTTCAGACTCCTCTGTATTGTCTGACACATTGTAAAAAATAGCAACAGTAACAAACAGAAACAAATATATATACTCTATATAATTGTAATAATAATAATAACAACCAGCTTGTCATATAATTTACAGCCTGGACCACCAACTCCATCTACTGTATGCTTTGATCTCCGATCTAACAATAAAATTGAGTACCTCAAACGTTGAGAGGAGGTTCCTCTGTGGGGCTATAATCAGAACAAAAAGCTCCACGTAATCTCCTTTCTTGGGCAGAGCTGAGCTATTATTATGTATATCTGATTGTTGTTGTTTATGACATTGTCTAATGTATTCCAGTGTGAGCTGTGCTAAGACTTTCTTGCAGAACAATAAACCTAATTCTGGTTAATTGCTGTTTCATGTCAGAAAGTAGCCTAACAGTGAGAGTATACAGTAACCAAAGTAGTCACAAGATCATATCCTAACTCGGCAAGGTATCCTTGAGCAAGGCAGTTAACCCTAATTGCTCCCCAGGTCATTGCTGTTCTTCAAATTACCAGGTAAAATAAAAATAAAAGAATACACAACTGCTCAAGTCACTGTGATACATCGGCCCAAAGCCTTTGCTACAGGGAAATGAGACCTTGGGTTTTGCTGGACAATTTGGATCATCTATGTGGCTTCCCAGTCTCTCAACTAGCAGCACATTCAAGGCTGTAAGCTAGACTGTGGTGGTCGGTTTAGTGCTACGAAAGAGTGCCTAAGACAGCTGCACCACTGGGGAGGCCCACAAAACTTTCATCTGTCACGTAAATATGAATCCATCCATTTCATGACCTACTAAGCAGGTAGGCCACAGTATGTCATGAAAATAGGCCACAGAATTGAAATGAAAGAGTGGAAGAACACTGATGGAATACACATTAAGGCATATTTGTTGTACCCATCCATGCAGTTTTATGTCACCCACACCCAGACACAACTGATATTGTCAACACAGTACATGCAGTCGCTTTTACTTATAGTACGTACTGCCATCTAGTGGTAATGTGGTATATTGTTTACCTCACTCCCACCTCACAGCAAGTAAGCTTTTGGAGAAAACTAATTGAGAAAATATTTGAAATTCTCTGTCTACACATTCTGTGGTTTCACTCAGAAATTCAGTAATTAAACGCTGTGATGTAGGAATGTTCACATGCCCGAAAATTACTCATTGGCCATTAATAAATTCTGACTCATTCATTTTAATCTGACTGGCCCTACTGTTTGAGGGTTTGAAATTGGTATTCAGATAACACATTGTTTCTGGTTGCTAAGTCCCCGTTCCACTTTTTTCCTTGACAGTCTCCCGCTGAGTGGAACCCTTTTGCTTATTCTTTATGTAAAGTCTCCAGACCCTGGTCACTTAGCAACCACTTTTACTGTATTAGCTCTTTCTCCCTGTGTTGTCCATAAACAGTACAACATGACATTCAAGCTTGAACTAATTTCTGGACGTGTGCCTTCAAAAGAAGAGTAGAAGGGGGTATAAGTGAAATCCAAGGTAAGATAAAAAAATATTTATCCGTAGTAAATACCACTTAATTATTTTAAGACATGTTGAAACATAATGCATGTAAGACACTTTTGAGAGTTTTCTAATTTCAGTAGGCCTTGTTGTTTTTTTACTATGTTTTGCACCCAAACAGATTTACTGTCACACAATTGCAGGACCGTAATGTCACAATGATTTCCAACAGTTTTTTGGATCTTTCAACATCAGTTCATTTTTATAAACAAAAAGTTTTTTCTGCCAGCCAAGACTTGGCCAAAGTAAGAAGTCAAGTGTTCATCCCTCCAGATTCTCCACATCAGGTTGATCCATGGAACTTGAAGCCACCTGATTTCTCCCCAAAACTCTACATATCTCAGAGAATCCCTTTAAGGCGGAAGATAAAAAACACACAGGAATCCTCACTGACACTTGACTTCAGGGAGTCAGACCTCGGAGTGGACAGAGTTACCTCAAACAATCTACTGCCTGTGATCGACCACAGAAACAACACACTGCCAAAGTTCAATACATTGTACAAACCTCCTTGCTCCTTAGAATCAAAGCTAATATTCATTAAAACAGGGAAACATCCTCCTGTGGCCTATAAGAACCCTAAACCACATAACTTTAGACCGGTAAGGTGCTGGAACAGAACACATTCCTTACACATTCATAAAATAACACAAAATAATGGTACAAACTTTTTGCAGTATGCCTTTTCAACACCAGATGGCGACAAATATATTGAAATCTATTTTGATAAAATAATTTGCTACGAAAAATGTTATTTCAGCTTGCTGATGACATACCAGACATGATTACTGTAGCTGACAGAGATCCTGGTGACTTGAACTTCAAATTGCAGCACCTGATTACACGTAAGGTCTTTTTCCCTGATAATGTGTATAGAAACTCCAGTATATTGTAATTACACCTCTTCCCAAGCATCATCGAATACCATGTAAACAATCATTTATAATTTCAAAGCTAGGTCCATGACCATTTAAGAATGTGATGCCTGCACTATGCAGGCAATACACAGCAAGCTCAACATTATCCTGCTGACTGTGATGCTGATTTCCATTCTATTCCAGTAAGTGACACTGGCAGCTCAGTCACAGACATCTACTCAAGGAACACTTTGGGGAAAATGGACACCTATAAGCCTAAAGAGCCCAGATGGGATGCCCGACTCACTCTACCTAAGTTGCCCTGGCCCCCAAAATCTGCCTCCTATACGGTGAGTAGGCTGTTATGTCTGGCCTGGACCCCAAACATTTTAATTTAATAGCTTCACGTTACTTAAAGTCACTTCAGCAATATGAATGTGTTGATTGGGTCAATGACTAAATGCTTTTGCTTTTTAACCCAGACGTGCTACTACAAAATCAACTTTAGGTTATTATGATTATTAACCCACGGCGGTGCAAATGTAGAATTAGCTTTCAGTTATTATACTTTTTAGCCTTGACGTTCTGCTTGACCCTCCATCTGTGACTAATAAGTCAAAAATAAATAGCGTGATTATCCTCATAAGTTAAAACCCACACAGACAAATGTCTCATTTTGGGATTAGACCCAAAGTTTAAGACACTCTATCCAATAAAGTATAAAGCAAACCAGTAATAATTATATTCTGAAACATTTTCTTCTATTCAGAGGCACAGGCGCAGAAGGGGAGTGTACAGTGCTTTCATGGACAGAGTAGAAGAGAAGATCTCTAGCTCCTGGAAAACCGGCTGACAATTTGACCTCCAAAATCATCTATTGGGTTCCGAGCTGTGCAGAGATAGATGCAATAGTAACAAGTCCAGTATGTTAAACCAGAAAATGTGTTTTATTCTGGGTGTGTGAAAGGAATGGTTGAAATATTAACATTTACAGATCTAAGACTATTGCAAGAAAACTAATTCATTACTTGAAATCATGCAAAAATACAATAAATGTAGACTTTGCAAGACCATTGTGTTAGGTTCTGTTTTTGTTCGGTTTAGATTTTGTTTTTGGATTTGAATGTAACCTGTTCTTTTTGTTTTTGTCCTTTGATTCTGAACACAGCTTGTCCTTTTGTACTATTGTTCTCACCTGTCTTGTTTGCCCCTTGTTGTGTCCCTATTTAAGTTCCTCCTGCCCCAGTGTTTCTTGTCAGTTATTGTATGGATGTCATGTGTCGTTTACGTGATGTTCCTGAGTCGTTTGCTTCTGAGACTCTACGCCTGTGTCCTGATACCTCCATTCGTGACACATTGCTCTGATACTTTGCCTATATAGTATATCAGGGCAATGGTGACTGACATACAGGGGCTCTCAAAAGTATTCACCCCCTTGGAATTTCCCACATAAGATCTTATGCAAATATTAGTTTTTTAAAATTTGTAATACATTTTGAATAATTAGTAGATTTTATTTTTCACTTTGACATTATTGACTCTTGTGTCGATCAGTGGCTAAACTGAAATCTGGATTTTATGTTTTTATGACGCAATAAAATGATGTTAATTCAAGGGGGTGAATACTTTTGAGAGCCACTGTATGTACAGCTAAACATGATAGAAAAACACTCAGGACAGTCAGTGTTATTTAAATAAATACTGGATCTTTATTGTGACGGCAATTCCATCGATTAGTAGTATTTCGTTAGAAATGTCAGTGTTCTGGTTGGAATGTGTGCCAATGCATCCACTGCATCAACGATAAGCAACAAGCTAATGTAATGGACACATCTCTGTGTACTGTGCAGCCGCAACACATTTCTGAAAGGAGCATTCACTGACAGGTGCAGGACACTTGAATGCGATTCAGCGACAAATACTGCTATTGTTTAGAGCCCAGAGATTGGGTTATAATTAAAGGACATGCACGGATATGCAAATAGAGAGATGCACACAGATACAAGGTCAGTGAGATCTCTCTTTTTGCAAATATTAGGTATTAAACTGCTAATTGTGCCAAGAGAATTTTGTCTCTGTACCTACTTCCTAAAGAGTTCTAACCGATGAAATTGCCATCACACTATGGCAAGACACCTGTAAAACACCAACCACTTTTTTTCTGTTGGCCAGTGGTGAGACATTGTCTGGGATATCTGAATTAAAAGCTGTAAGAATGGTCTTATTCCAAATCAACCCTAAATCTTACTCTATAATATGTTAGTAATTTGTATGACATATAAAATGAATCATATGTTATGAATGCTACAAAAACCTACCATATCTTACAATGTGTTCCCAGAATGCATCATCTGCTGTCTTTTTGTAAAGGCGTGGTTCCCTAATAAGACAGAGTTCACTAATACGTCTGTAAATATCAAATCGTTTGTGACGCCTGGTAAACATAAATCGAAAGGGGGGAGCCAAGAAACAAGATGTTTATCTTCTGCTCAGACACACAGAGACTTAGATATAGCTGAATCCATCCAGAATTGTCAGGGGCAGCTGTCATGTCACATAGACAATCTCCTTGATTGTTCCAAGTGACAAACCTGCTTTGCAAGTAAAAACCCACTCCAAAACACTTAAAACGAAGACTAGTGGTGTTGTTTACCTCAGATAACACGTCAATGTTGTATTCCTTGAAATATTTTTTTTGTTTTTGCTGTATAAATCTCTTTTTAAACTAAATTGATACTTCCAGTGTTTTCTGAACAGTTTTATTCACAAATGGTATCAATACGCCTTTTTTTTGCTAGTGTTTTTTGCTAATTCAGGCTGAAATGGAGGTGAATAACGGATTGCTGAGGTGACAAATTACTCCATGGGCCTTCAAGGACAACTACGAGTAAGTAGAATTCCACCCAAATATAAATCTAGGTGGAACAATCCCTTTAACAGGCAGCCAGTTTAAAAAGGCTAATACTACTTTAGATACTTCACTCTACTTAAGATTCTAGCAGCCGTGTTTAGCACTCAGGGTAAGAGCATTGCAACAGTCTAATCTTGAAGTAACAAATGCATGGATAGGTGTTTCCACAAACTTTTATTGATAAAAAGTCTCAGATATTAACATTGATGGAAAAAAGACGCTTTTGAGAAATATTTTATTTGTTCATAAAAATAGAGATCAAGGTCAGGGTAACTATAGGTCTCTTAAAAGCAAAAACATTTCTTTCACTCACTTATGTCTGAAACACAAGCTTCCAGGGTAGGTAATTCTGAGTCTTCTACGTTTCATCAAAATATGTGTTGTCTGCATAGCAGTGAAAATTGACATTGTTATTCCGGATGACATTCCCAAGTGATAGCATATATTGAAAACAATAGTGGGACCAAAACAGCCTTGAGGAACACCAAAACTTTGTGTGGATGACCTGTCAGAGGACAGGTCATCCACACATTCAAACTGATATCTTTCTGATACATCGGATCTAAATCAGGCAAGATTGCCTTAACACTCATGGATCATAAAAAACATTAGGTTGCTGACTAAATGTTTTGAGAGTACAGTGGTTGTGTAGTTGAGGTATAGTAGGAAAGAAAAAAAGAAAAGACCTTGCTAGGTCTAGTCAAAAAGTTAATGTAGCAGCCTACTTGCTACTGTTACCTGAATGATTATTTGGTTTTATATTGTATTAAACAGTAGAAGGCTTAGGGTAATTAGAGAATAGGAGATTCAGGGGAACCTATAGACTATAGGCTACTTGCAATATAGCCTAACATGTCTACATAACACATAAAAAAATAGCCATCTACCAACTAGACATTTTTACAGTGCTTTATTTCAAACACAATCATTGTGTTTTACAACCCTGTTTCCCAAAAAGTTCGGACGCTGTGTAAAATGCAAATAAAAATAGAATGCAATGATGTGCAAATGTGAAAATAGTACAAAGACAACATATCAAATGTTGAAACTGAGAAATGTTATTGTTTTTGGGAAAATGCATTTTTAATTTGATGCCAGCAACATGTTTCAAAAAAGTTGGGACAGGGTCATGTTTACCACTGTGCATCACCTCTTCTTTTAACAATATTTTACAAGCGTTTGGGAACTGAGGAGACCAATTGCTGTAGATTTGAAAGTGAAATGTGTTCCCATTCTTGCTTGATATAGGATTTCAGCTGGTCAACAGTTTGGGGTCCCCTTTGTCGTATTTGTGCAGAATGTGGTTTGGCATTGTCTTGCTGAAATAAGCAAGGCCTTCCCTGAAAAAGACATAATCTGGAGGGCAGCATGGCTCTAAAACCTGAATATTTTGTTCAGCAATAATGGTGCCTTCACAGATGTGCGCACTAATGCACCCCCATACCATCACGGCGGCCATGGAAGTCAAAATCCAGTAAGGAGTGTGTAACACCAGCCAAATCAACTAGCCCTGAAAATGGATGGCCCTGGAGCGTCGGGCCCATACCAGGCCATTGCCGCAACAAGTAAGACGGCCACCTCAGTGGGCACGGAAGCCACGGGCGCGTACCCGGGTGGGGCCACCGTGGATGTTGGTGGTAGTAACAAATACTTGGTGGTAGTAACAAATACTCAAACGAGAACTTTAAAGGCTGAAGAGGAGAAGGGTTCCATGTGAACAGCAGTTGAACATGGGTTAGTCCTAAGAGATGGGCAAATACCGTTCGGAAGGGAGGGGCGATGGCCTCTGTCACCCCCGGGCGATCAAAAGGGAGTCGGATTCAGAAACCCCCGAATCCTGAGTGGCGATGACAGGCGCCGCGAGGTGTCCAGTGCAGTAATGCAAACGATCCCAGACGAGCCCCCAAAAATCTGTAACAAGTCCCAAATATGGAATCCTGTCACAGGTAATAAAGTCCCTATTTTATGAACATATTTTAAACAGTACATTGTTTCATTAAACTTGATGATGATTCAAATGTGAGTGTGCCTGTTTTCAACTAATAACAACAAAAGCCCGCTAATCTGACCACTAGACATAATGATAGTCTATTAATATATTTCATTTATTATAAACTCTTTTACATCTACTCCATATTGTTTTAACAAGTAGAAAAACAATGCAGCTGTATATCAAAAATAATGTTTTAGAAGCCAAATTATATTGGCTAACCACTTTTGACCATTAATTTCCAATTGGGATATTGCTAATGTTAGCTACCATTAGTAACTTTTGGAAAGAAAACACATTTATCCCCAAAACATTGACACCGCAGTAAAACAACCACGAGAGAAAAATATTTTCTTATAATTCAAAATAATATGTAATGCTTATGTGTATTACCAAGCTGTGTTTCACAAGGAGAAATAGACACGGGATAAGTTTGCGTTTTCTTATCAGGCGATTCTTCCTCTCTCATGGCAGAGGAATTACGCGCCCTTTACGCTGCCAGACTTCTCTTGGAGCTCCCCCTTGGTATTTACCAACTTACATTGCTCCCCATCTCAGATGCATCAAAATAAAACAGTTCTAAGGTGCTAGCTAAAGAAATATTTCTTATAAACTAATTCAAATCACCAAATTGTGACCAACATATTTGTGTTTGTCACAATGGCCATCACGGCCATCCAATATTGGTTTTCAGGCCTTGTCCCTTGCATACAGAGAGTTTTAAGGCTATTCATTTGTATTCAACCCCTTTTAAAATGGTCAAATGACGTAAGTAAAAAGCAAGGGGATAGAATATTGCGGTTGAGGGGTGGTAATGTGGGTTGCTGTGGCTTAAGTGCCAGGGCAGAATTTATGTCCCAGTCCGCCCGTGTCCTCTCCTACAAATGTTTTATTTATACATTTATACAGAACTAGAATTCGTTTAAATAAAACATGTTCGGCCAACTTCATTAACACATCCCAGCTAACAATTTTCCGTTGTCTCAATGTTGTTACCACGTTATCTGCCGACCGAAATTAGGTAGCAGCAACGTTGTCGGCTACGTTGTCACAACCGGAAAAGTTAAAGTTTTCTTGTTGTCGCTACAACGTAACTAATTGACGTTGTCAGTTGGTCGCTAGCATGTCCTAGCAACGTTGTATTTCTAAGGTTGTCGGTTGGTAAACGCGAATCCCAGGCATCCTATCCAGTTGACCATTCATTGCCCTTTTCCTCTTACATTTTTTCTATTCATGCGTACAGCTAGAATATATACAGCTAAGTTAATTTCTGTCCAGTCAACATCTTGACAGTTTTCTCCAACCTTGTGTTTACCTGCTCCAACTGTTCCATGAAATCTTAAATGTGCACAACACATTTCAGCAAGATTCTACACCGACGTTTAGTTTTACAGTGAGGTATTATGTATAAATATTATACATTTATTTTATCAACCCCTTCCCAGATATAATAATGGCAATGCTGTTAGATCATCAGTCCAGACATTTTCTCCTAGCAAATTACATGACATATCCTGTAATATACAAGAGCCCCATTTGTAGCAAAAAAGTATATACATTTACAAACAAACCAGAACATTTATGTAATTTAAACAAATATTTTATATATCACCCACCTTACACTCCCAAGTTGGTCAACAGCACAGAAATTAAAATCAGAACTGTGTGGGACTTCATAACCATCAAGAAGGATAAAGTAGCAAATCTCTTTAGTTAACTCTAATGAAACTGTAGGTCTTCAATGGCAATAGCCATGATAAACAGTATTTTTTTCCGCTAGTAGAGTTCCATCCTTCTCCAATCATTGACATTTTTGTTCCAGCTATCAACTGATCAAATTTAGAAATATTATCAAACTGGCCATTTTACAAATAATTAAAATATAAGAACACAAGCCAATATTAATGCTTTACTTTTCATTGGGTTCTTTTCTTTTCAAATGGTGAAGAATTGTGAAATCATGAAGAAAAGAAATAATTAATACATTGAAACAAACAATTAATATTATCCAACTGACAAAATACAATCACACAAGCAAAGACGGACACTTTACACTTCCTTGTTGTCAGACATGAGTCTGAGTGGTCTTCAATTCTATCTTCTCCTTCCTCTGCCGTTGGACCCGTTGCTGCACCTGGACATGGACAATGAAAACCAGTTTAAAAACAGCATAAAACAGAGTGTCAATCATTTGATTCAATTCGTTGATAATTTATTTATATCACTTTTACAATTTTGTCAAATATCTTGTTGAATCATTACTTGTGGCCCTCAAAGTAAAAATCTTTACATTTGAGTACTTGTGAGGTGACTCGATGTTCATCTATGTTTGAAAAACTTTACCAACCACGATGTAGTTACGTTGTAGCAACGAAAATAGGAGTTAATATTTCCCAGTTGTAGTTACGTAAGATCGTTACCAAACTGGTACGAAAGTTGTTACCTTGTCAGTACGTCCTGTAATTACGTTTCTGCTACATCCTGAGCCGGTAAGGAAGATTACCAATTATGTGGTCATTCATTTCCTTCAGATAACGTTGGAGATACGTAGGATCGTTACCAAACCGGTACTTAAGTAATTACCTTGTCAATACGTCATGTAATTACGCCCCTGCGACGTGCTGAGGAGGTAAGGAAGATTACCAATTTTGTGGTCATGCAATTACCTTCGGATAACGTTGCCACAACGTTTTGAGAAGGTAATGTCATGACATTACCTATCCATTACCAATCCATAACGTCAGGGTTGGTCGTGGTTACGTAACGTGTTAGCTGGGATTAAGCTTAGTGTAGGACAAAAGAATCAAGCTAATTGATACCTCATGGTTAGAACTGAAACTAATCACAGATACTTCATAAAGCAGCGATTATTAATGACCAGTCCATGGATGTAATTATTGTTATAAAATCGGGATAGCCTGCTTGAGGTTTTATACCACTGACCAATCAGTTTAAAAGTAAACAGGATGATTCATAGGGCGGCGCTGTTTAGCATGTGGACAAACCCAAGTGCCAGTGAAGCCAAATATAATGCGACACGAGCACTGATAAAAGCGGTAAGCTCGGCGTTTTCTCCCTTATAGCTCCATTAGTTGTTGTTTTTTCACATTCGTATCACAATATGTTGTAACTTTTCATTCAAGCCTACTATTTCATTTTTTATTTGTACTTTGCGTCTAGGAACTGTTCAATATAATGGTTAGCTAAAACTGCTGTCAGATAAGTCTCATATATTAGCTATTGGCTGGAATAATGACGTTACAATAGGGGACGGGCGTGTTTTAAATTGGTAGGCTATATTTTAACGTACAATGTGCTGTTATTATTGACAGTAGTAGTGACGTTAAAGCAACAGGTGATGGGCGTGTCTTAATTTGGCACATTGTTGATGGACCTTGCCGTAAACCAATCGTTTGCTTGAACATGATCTCAGCAAATGATAGTGTTCACCAATTGCTCTGCTGCATTATTGTATAGGAATGAAACCAAAAGAATAGTGACCGTCAGAAGAAGCCTTGCAGTGTGAACGTTGGATAGCTACATGTTACTGGACATCGATAACACATCTCTGCAAATTCAGAGGGGATTGATGTAAGTAAAGTCATTCAACAAAATGTCTGGCAAGATGGATCGATTGTAACAGCAGACAGCCGATTTTAATGCGGCAATTTGTGATCCGTATAAAGTCAAGTGTGGTTGCTGTCAGCATTTACGCCATTCGACTTACAGCTATTATTTGGCGCACCTACCCTCCGCTGTATAGTTGCGCATTGCTGCTGCCAGACGGTCCTTAGTGGGTAGTTCGATATTTCTGCATGGGTTGAGGAGGATGTGTAATTTGGTGCCAAGCAGTGAGTCTTCAACTGGTGGGTCGTGACACAGATTTGAGGTTTTGAATGATCGCGGGAATTATTGTGATGAAAAACTACTCCACTCTGAATAATAAAAAGAAACTACCATATCGAAAGTTTTAGAAATTAAGAGATTTTGTGTTATAAAATACATTAGCTTTGCAAAATCTTCACCAAGAATATGAGCAGTATGGAACTGTTCGTAATAAAAAGGTATAGCTATTATAGATATTATTACAACGAAAATGTTGGAATATTACTTGGTCTGAAAGGGCAGTTGGTGGCCCAGCAGTTAGGTTGTTGGGTCAGTTACCAAGGCCGCTTGTTTGAATCCGAGAGCCGAGCAGAGTGAGTTGGTCTGGTTAAGATTTAATATTATTGCTACCCTTATATAATATAGATATACATTTCATTTCAGACAGAAAATAGTGCAGTCACTGGTCAAATGTAATAAGCAAGCATTTGACATTCAGTTCCCATTTTGTTCCCCTCAAGTGAAAAACACTTCACTGAAGAATAAGATGAAGACTTTATTTGTCACTAACTATTGGCCTCTAGGTTGAGTGTATGTGGTTGAGTATTTCTAAAATAATATTTCTTTGGGTTTTAGGTTACTGCTGCAAACCATATGGAATGTAATTAGTGCCAATCATCGTTGTTGGTAGACTGAGCCGTGGATTCCACCTGTCCCCACATGAGAAAAAATGGGGAATGGATTATCCGAACCACAGACTTTCCTTTCCAGAATCCCCTTCTTTCAGTCATTCCATATCGCTATTTTGGGACTCGACTCTGCAGGTAAAACAACTGTCCTGTACAGGTTGCAGTTCAACGAGTTCGTCAACACAGTGCCTACCAAAGGCTTCAATGCAGAGAAGGTCAAGGTGTCGTTGGGCGGCCACAGGACAGTGACCTTCCACTTCTGGGACGTGGGTGGTCAGGAGAAGCTGCGTCCGCTGTGGAAGTCGTATACACGCTGCACAGACGGCATCATATTTGTGGTGGACTCTGTAGATGTTGAGCGCATGGAGGAGGCTAAAACAGAGCTCCACAAGATAGCCAAGACAGGAGACAACCAGGGAGTACCACTGCTTGTGGTGGCCAACAAGCAAGACCTGAGGCACTCTCTGGGCCTGGCAGAAATTGAGAAGGCTCTGGCACTGAAGGAGCTGTGTCCCGGAACGCCCTGGCAACTCCAGTCCACCTGTGCCATCATAGGAGACGGACTGAAAGATGGCATGGAGAGACTGTATAACATGATCCTCAAAAGGAGGAAGATGCTCCGGCAACAGAAGAAAAAAAGATGATGTGAACTAATTCTCATTTTTAAATGAAGGACACAAGGAGATGTTCTCAAACCTTGGCGGATTATTTAGAGTTCTCCTAGGGGTTCATGTTTGGCACACTGAGTTTTATCAGTTCATGTTGAACTGTAGGTCTGCAGTTTCTTAGACTGCTTCATCTTCAGTATTTGTTGCTTCTAGTGGCTCAAGAAGCTCTATGAAGGTCTATAATGATGTACAATATGTTGTTACAAAGAATGGATTAGACCCTTTCAAATAGATCATTAGTAATGGATAATTGATTACCAAAAATGACATGAGTTTGAAGAACAGCAAAAAAAATCCTGTTCCTTTACAAATGGTTTGGTGGAACAAACATTGTGGTCTTCCTCAAAGGGAACTCTGACCTTGTAAAGGGTTTATATAAGCATCTATTTTTATCTCAACTCTTTTCTTTCCTTCTCAAAAAGAAGGTAGTGTTCAACCTTTCAACCCTTTGTCTGTCTAGGATATCTATACTGTCTCTTTGTTAAAGCACTTTAAATAGTCTTTTCTGATAATTATGTTTACAGCTTTGAGGTTTCCCAATGGAGCTTAATAAACATGAATAGTTTTAGTTGTTTCAAAAGAAGCCATGGTAATTTGCTTACTGGGTAGAATGTGTTTCATGTTTTCATCTTGAATAAAGCCTCTTTACAGCACTGCTTTGGTTAGTATGAATTACATTCTGTATAGGTTATGTGATTATAAGATTGACATTTTATTTGAAAATTGTTATATAGTATAGGTTGGCATTGATATTCCAGATGGAATACGCCAGATAATATCTTGCATAATTTTGAATCCACTTGTCCCTTCCTTTCAGTCAGAACCCCACCACTGGTACGTTTATTGGTTATTTTAATTGTTGCTGCTCCCTCCCACCCTTCCCTCCCCTGACTCGACAAAACCCAGAACCACAGTCCAGAAGATCAGGTAAATCATGTTTTCTCCAAGGGAATCAAATATGAAATTGTGATTGCTCATGCTCTCACAACATAATGATGGATAATGTTAAAATGCATTAGACAGATATAATTGAGGTGATGGGAGTGTTTTTTGTGTGATTTTAGAACCTAGGGCCTTTTATGTTCTCTGGAGCCAAGTCCCTAAAATGCAGTCGGGGCAGTTTGCAGTGGATGCCAGTCACACCAGCCCAGACATCAAACCCTGTACAACAGGCTGGGGCAGGAAGAGACAAGGGCCAGGAACTATCTTTGGTAGGGGGTGCCTGTTAACACATAGCTCAGTGGTTTGGTGCCGGCTGCTAACCCATCCCTTCAGAACAATTGTAAACTTGTAACGTAGAGCAACAGAGGGGGCAACAGTTGACCCAATAAAATAGCCTATATTTGCATATGTTCCTCTAATTTGTGGTCTACATTGCTACAGTTCAAGAGAATTAGTTCTTTGTTTACCACAGACAGACTGAGCAAATGAATAGACCTGGTTTTAATGGTCTAGATTCTTGACATTTTTAATGCCCTTCACCTCAAATTCAAATTATATTAGTCATGTAAATGACGTTTTACAATGTCCATATAATTAACGTTCAGGCGTCAAAGAAAAACACTGCCCTACCTACTGAACTTTTATATTTAGGTGTCAGTCTCTGTTGAGTGACTCTTCTCAGTTTGTTTTCCAAGGATGGAAACAGTTGGATAGGAGCAATATATTCCCTGCTCTCCAAAGGGGAAAGGCAGGTCATGGGAGAGGTTGTGAGTCTGATCATGGGACTAGTTGATCCTTGTCCCTGTTTTGGGTTGAGATCCTGACACAGGCTTGGTGTAAGGGTCTCTGATCTGTTAATGCAATTAACTGGGTATTAGGATTGGACATAGCCCTAAATTCTTGGTTGTCTTTCCCACACTTTGCTTTCTACTGACTCCATTCAAAACAAACTCAATATATTGTCCATAATTAAGCAATAAGGCACAAGTTGAGTGTGGTATAATTATGGTCCAAATGCCATGGCTAAGGGCTATTCTTAGGAACGATGCACCATTTAGAACCTGGACACAGAATTGGTATATATTGGCCATATACCACACACCCCTGCAGGGACTTATTACTACTACAAACAGATTACTCATTCAGTTAGAACCGTAAAATAATGACTTGTCATGCCCTTGCACATACATACTTGCAGTATACCGTTTCTTATAAAGCAGGTGGTTTGAATCCTGGATGTTGATTGGCTTATAGCCGTGGTATTTGAGAACGTACTGTACATCACGTTTCTTACATCACATCACTTTTTACTACTCTAAATACGCTGTTAACCAGTTTATAAGCGCAATAAGGCATCTCTGGGTTTTATGATATGTTGCCAATATATCACGGCTAATCTCTGTGTCCAAGAACAGCTCTTAGCTGTGGTGTAGAGGCCATACCACACCCCCTCATGCCTCACTGCTTACATATACCACAGCTTTCAGCTAATCAGCATTTGTGTTTCCAACTAATTTCCTTTCCTCTAGTTTCCATCTACTAGTTTGCTGTTTTTAATTGGATCCCTTAGCCCTAGCTGAGTTCAGCTCTGTGTCGATATTAGGCCCTCTATTTGGAGTCAGGCTCCAAACTTTGGAGTAGGTTTTGCAGCGGCTTTCCAGCCTAGCAGTTAAAGCATCTGACCAGTAAATGAAAGGTTGCTATATTGAATCCCAGAGCCGGCAAGCTGAAATATCTGTTCTGTTCAGTAGCAAGGCAGGTTACCCTAACTCAGTGGTTCCCAATTCTGGTCCTTGTATAGCCCCAACAGTGTACATTTTGGTTGTTCCAGCCATGCACAGAAAATTCAACTTGTTAACTAGTTATCTGGCCCTCATTGAGTGGAACTGGCTGTGCTTGTCCAGGGCTACAACAAAAATGTGTGCTGTTGGGGGTACTTGTTGACCGGAGTTGGGAACCACTGAAAATGAGTGTTTTTTCTTTCATACATACCTGGTAAAATATACTTACCTTTCTAAAACACTGGTTTCTCTCTACCTGTGTAACAATGCAGATTCTGTTTCTACTACATAATAAGGTACGTTTCAATTTACACAACCTTCTCTGCTGCTCGTTTTGCAGGGTTATCATGACAGGAGTCATCTTTCTTCCTCCCGTTTCAGCGAGCGAGTGGCCTATTTACATGTGAATTCCTCCAGCGTCCTCGCAGCCTCTCTGAAAGTAGGTTGAACGGGGCCACCTGCAATGGGAGAGAAAAGGCGGGGGGATCATGAGCACTGGGGCTAAAGAAGCTTGCTGTTTCATTGGCGTAAGGAAGCTTTCTTTCCACTGATCCTCAGAGCCATGAAAAGAGAGCGAGAAAACAGATTGGGAGAAAGTAAACTGGAGCAGATGGGTAGATAATCTATAGTTGGTCTCAGTTTCAATAGCTGATTCATTAGAAATTAGAAACTTTTTTATCATCATGAATATGTTCCTGGAAATTTGGTAATATTCTGTGTATTTGGGAGGAAAATACACCAAGACCATCAAACCATTGTTTTGTCCTCGCTGCTGACACAGTGCAGATACATTTGATAAAAGATTGCTCAGTTGGTTGAGTTACTGAAGCTGGCGAAACAAACCCTATGAGTTGATTCAATACCAATCTCGCTAAAAAGAGTGATAGTATTATTCCTATGTGTGCTATGTTTTGCTATGCTCTGCATAGAAGTCAACGCTGCCTGGCTGAATGTTGATGTGAAAGGCTTATTGTCAAGGTGAAGATTTCTCTGTCAACTCTGTGACTGAGAGGGCTTGAACGTCTACAGCTGCTAACAGAATAGGGGATGATGGGTATGTGAGAGAGGGGGATACAGAGAGAAAGAGAGAGAAGGGAGATACTTTGTCATTCTCGGTTCAGTTCTGACCTTGACTCCGGGTTCAAGGCAACCCACACACACACACTGTGTACAAAAAACTCCCGCCAGTCTAGTCATTGTTAGGCACAAGCCTGTGAAATCCGTCTTTCTTCTCGTTTGTGCATGAATGATTAGGACAGGGGCAGACTGGGTCCCCATAGTTTAGTAGTCCCTCTATTGTCTGGAAGCTTTGACCTGTAAAACGCTAAGGACTTATTCTTTTGATGAGGGGAAGCTAGACTAAATATCGTTTAATGGAGGCAGCTAAGATCTAAATATGCTAGTTGTTAAATCTATAATTATTTACATGTTGCATCTCTCTCACCAACTGGTTTGCTTTTTTACTACGCTTTTAACCGACCTAGATATTGCTTTGTCTGGAAATTGATTTTCAAATCAGCATGTAACTTTTAACCTTATTAAATATTTTACTCATGAAATGAAGTTGCAATCCATCAGAGGCATCTTCTGGAAGTTTTGTTTAATGTGCCGTGAGATACACAGATTAAGGCAATTATCTCAGACAATTTTGATGCCTTCTATGTCTCATTTAATTGAATCCTTATTCTGTACAGTAAAGTATATCGAATGAATGGAGTGTAGTGTCATCAGGAACATCTGTGTGCAGATGTATATTGCCAAAGTATTTTAACAGCCATGCCATAAACACACTATACTATATGCGAAGTTAATTAAATATAATAGAACCAGTCTTAAATAGTCTAGGACGGCTTGGTATTGATGGTGCCCAATGATTAACACTTACCCCCAAATCAATACGGGGTCGTCAATCTCTTTCGATTTCCATGGCTTTCAGGCCAACGCTCTCTGCTTGGGTATTGCAGTGATTTAGAAGGGGCTGTATAGCACACCATCTGGCCCAAAGCCATGGTTATGTCAAGAACAGAAAGCAGTTGACTGGGTTCAGTTAAGACCACGTTTCATAGGTCTCACTCAAGCATGCTCTTTATATCTTAAGGGTTACCTTATCTTTCTCACTCAACTCTCCACACGGAGAGCTAGAAAGTCTTAGCAGGCTGACTGAATCGGTGTTAGTGGATCAAAACTTTGCTGCTAATGGAGGTAAAACCTATGCGAGGAAAGCATTTCCATTGAACTACTTTAAACTGTTAATTGGAAAGGTTCGACCATTCTGATCAGCTATTAAAACCTTACAGGCTATTTTACAACGGACATGAACTAGAAGGGTTGTGTAGGCGGATGCAGGATGGGAGCAGTTCCCTCTGGAAGCGAATACTCATAAGAGGGTTATTGCCCTCTGGCCTTCTTAGTCATAAATCACCCTGAATTAAAGTAAGGATCCTCTGCCCATCTGGTGTCGGCCCGGTAACAGAGGCTCCCTCCCTGCACCTCCACAAGCATTCATCCCTCGACTCTCTTGTGTTCACTGATCTGGTCCAACACACTGGAACGCTCTCCTGTCTAGGAGGCACAAGAGGGTGCCAGGCAGAAAAACACTGTTATCAGGATAAAGCAAGACATCCCTTCCTTCCTTTTGTTCACAAGACCAAATTGCTGTCTGGAGTGAAGACCGAATTGGGTTTATTTGTGAAACAATGTGTATGTTAACATAATGTTTATCAATGGCAGCTAATAGGTACAGGATGTTAACAAAGATTAATGGACACATAGCAAGTTGCTGGTTACATGTATCAATTGAAGTGAGCATGGCAGACGTATGTGAAGATGGATGTTCGGGTGTTCTTTGTTTTGTTTGGACTGATGGCTATAATGCCCTGCTCTCTGACATTAGGGACGTGAAGGGCATGTGGACTGTAAGCTGTAATGGACTTCCTATTAAAGTGCTGGTCTTATGTTTCTACATATGGCTGATGATCCATTAAAGAGGGTAATCCTCTTGGTGATACTGGTCATTGGTCCTCCATGTGAACCAAGAAAACTCTCTGACACCACTGACCAAGGGCGTAGGAGTGACTCTGATATTGGGGGGGGACACATTTGACTACAGTGTGAATGTTAATGTATTCACCAAAATGTCTATTTAATGTGTTTTTCCACTTCTAGTTTGTTTCTCTTTGTCCATGACTACGTTAGATATAGACATGCTCTGGTTAAAAAAGGTGTTGGTATTACTGACCAATGAAGTGTGAATAGGACCAGTGCGACCGACAGTTTTGCTCGGAGGTAGTCTGGTTGAAAATACTGGGGGCGATAATTGTTTCCACAACACTAGCTTGCAATACTCATTATGTCTGGAAAGGTTGTAGCAAATAGAAAGTTACCCCAAACAATGTTGTCTTTCTGTACTGATGCCTTGCGGGACTTGATAGGACTCAAGTGTTCAGTGCGAAAATTCCAGTTTGACTTTAAGAAAGTAGTGATTTCTGAACATGCAATAGTCCTAACTATTAAATTATACTGTGTGTGAATTTTTTGCATGGTGGGACTTTTCAGTTGGAAAGGCATTTCAGATAGATGATAATGTAGCCAGAGTGCATCTTTTAAAATGACTAATACTACAATGATGTTGGTGACATCTCAGTCAGGCATGTTAGTCCAGCTTTATGTTGTCCAATCTGCTCATATAGGCCGCCTTGTATTAATACTTCTCACTATCTTCCAGGTTTGTGGCCCCTCTCTCCCTCGCTCTGCCTACCTTTCTGACCAGTGTTATTGTTATGACTGCCTCTCTCCTGAATGAAGTAAACACATACAGTACAATCCTAAATTCAGCTGCTGTCCTTTTATCAGAAATCCTAGTCAATGACTCTGATTTACATGATGACAGATCAACAGTCTCTCTTGGCGTGGCTTTTATCAATGATTTACCTGTTGGTTTGTGGCGTCTTTCTCTCCCTCCTTGCCTGTTTGTTCATGTCTATCACTTTCCTGCCATGATCATACATAGCATAAACCAAATTCTTAAAATATTGAACACACTTTAGCTATATCTAGATGATTCAAAACATCTAAACTGAAGAAAAAAATTGCCAACTGTTGTGTGGAGATTGTTACCAAGAACCTTAGCTACTTACACACCATTCTTGACTGGTGGTGGCTTTACTGGTGGTGGTGGCATTACTTAGCTAGCTACTTGCAGACTCTACAGTGAAGAAGAAGACAGAGATTGTGCAAATCATTTTAGCAGGAGTTCTTCCTTTCAAATCATTCACTATCACTTTTTCACGCAGCTAAAGGGACTACTCAGTGTTATCTAGCAAGCAAGCTACTGTAACGTTTCTTGGAATAAACTTGAAAATAAAGATAGCTAGCTAACTACATCTTAACTATTTTTTTTAGCCAGAAGAAAGCTTATATTTTATTACATTTGTTCGTTCTATAGCTATGAGAATGTACTGACGTTTATATAGGTTGTACTTACAGTGAAAACAAAACTTATAGCTACATTAATCAACTTAGCCAGCCTACACACACTGTCATGAAAGAACGAATGAGAATGTTGGATTCGGTCGCGACGGAGATGCGACAAGTAACAAAGCGTCATTTTTTTCAAAATAAAAGTATTACGCAAACAACATTATTGGGGGGGGACACTTTAACCCGTTTCTAATATTAGGGGGGGCATGTCCCCTGCGGCTCCTACGCCCTTGCCACTGACCACTGCTTTCAGTGTGAATTGAAAATGTTCAGTATGTTGGGATATTGATCTTTAATGTATAGGTAGGGCTTTGATTGCAATACACGTCTAAGGATTTAAAAAAAATCTACATTTAAGAGAAAAAGAGACCCTCTGGGTCAGCATCCTCTCCGTGCTCCCTTGAAAAAAAGAGACTGTGGTCTCAATAAGACTCCCTGTTAAAACAAAGGTTAAATAGTACTAACTTGTTGTTTTTCCTCTTTTATTTATTTTAAATGAACCTTTTATACCTCCTTTTTATTCATTCCCTAGTTTCCCTTATCCAGTCGTTTCTACGGCCCTGTCTCGCTCCCAACACATTTGGGATCTGCTGTGGTGGTACGCATGGGGCAAGCCTTAGACCGCCACCTGTGAGGTGCTTCCTGTGGGAAAGCATTAGCATTTTTCCATTGTATGACCATAGATTGCTTCAGCTGAAGCTATTTCCTGTTACTGCCATGATCACAGTCTCTTTACTGTCAACCTCACTACCAAATATGGCCAATTTTCTACATTCGGTTATTATACCATTACATTACATTTATTTGTATTATTACATGCATAAAACATATAGGCGTTTCTTAATCCCTAATTGTCACAAGTAGACCACAGAAATACCAAAACTTTCCTATTTTTAATGTTATAACCAAAGACTGCCCAATTAAATGCAGTCTGCAGCCAGCACAGTGCAGCGAATGGTAGAAAGATAACCTGATACAAGTCAAATTATTCTGCCTCTTTGAATGAGACTTGACTCCACAATTTCACAAGAATCTGGTCCTCCCACCATGGCATCAAACCAACAGATCCCTTTGTGCAGCACTTTGTTACAGAAAAGAAAATGCTTCGATAAGGACTGTGGTTACTTGAAACTGTAGCCGAGCCTGATCTGAGACTGGAAGGTCATTAGCAGTATATCTCTGTCTGAACAGAACACAGTGCAGCTTTGTCCTGGTGCAGTCAGGATCTCTGACACAGTGAGGCCCTGTGCTAAGACCATCGCACCCAGGATGGAGAGACATCTGAACATCAAAGGAGAGATGGCTCCACCTTAATCTCTCTCTGAAACCACAGAAGAGAGGTAGGGGTTGTCCACCCCCCCCCCCACCATGCCCTCGCAAGTTATCTATCCCTTGAACATGGGGGATCGATCAAAAATCTGCTCAGAATAAAACTTTACATAATAATTATCTCCCTGGAGTATTTTTTTTTTTACAGTGCTTCGTTTAATTTTCTTTTTGTGATCACAGATGGAGGCTATACAAGTTATACATATATTTTTTTTCACTTCACTGGAAGGCTGGCATATTTGCTGACATTGATCTTGAAGCGTGGCCCACTTGCACTGGGCAACACAACAGCTGGCCAGCTGACTGGAAAACCTGAGAGAGGAAAAGTGACTGACGCAGAAACAGGAAAGGCAATTATCTCGCGGAGGAGAAAAACACTTGGGGATGTTAACCAAACAACACAGAGATATCCGCTGCACTTAGGCCGAGTGTCTGTCACACTCCACACTGCCTGCCATGGCTATGTGGCTTGTTTTTTATTCTGAGATGTGGTGCTTGAGGTCCTTAGGGAAACAATTTAATTTAGCATTTTGATTGACCAGACAGACTTTGTGCAACATCAGGCTGTAATTTAGCGCAAAACTGTCCGCTAACACTGATGCTGAGTGGTAACAGAACAACCCATTTGAAATAGATTACAGCTGATCTCATGGATGAAAACCCGCCGTTATGCTCAAATTTCAAGCATGTCAGCAAATTGTCACATTTTCAACGTATCACATTATTACTCAGTTACCCTCAGAGATGATACAGTATGCACGCATCTGCTGACACGTTGCTCACTGCTAAGTGTTATTTGAGTACAACAGTCTCCTTGTCCTCGTAAAGAGCCCCATGACGTGAATGGGCGGGGTCTTGATTTGGGCTTGTCATTCTCAGGAACTGTTCCACTGAGCCAGGTGCTTCCTCGTACAGCCATCTTGTCCCCACCATAGGCAGAGCACACTGACTCACTGGAAGACAAACAGCAGGCACGTGGGGGAAGACAACTCGGGAAATCACATGATGACATCATTCCTTACAGCTATTGTCAACACACGCATATCTGTGTCTTTGGAGGATATAAATACAGTGCAGTTGTGTTATTGAATAAACCAATGCAGAATACATTTTGTAGGCTTACTGTGAACTTTAGATTGTTTTATTGGTGTGGAAATATTTTTTTTTAAATATTGATTGGCTTTTCAGGTTGATCAAGCACTCTACAGCAACCAAACTGCAGCACCAGGCGCGACTTAAGACGTCAGTCAAGATAAAAAGGGAAAGTTATGAAAGCATTTAAATTATTTATAAACAAAGCAGAAAGAACAAATCTTTAAGGAAACATTTGGCGTCCAAACAAAATACCAGTCTATAAGGAAACAGTTTGGTGGCCAAATCGGAAAACCACAACTACTCAGATTCTATACTGTGCCTATGAGCTATAAACATTGCTAGCATGCCTTCAATTGTTGTACACATTAGAGGGTGGTGTCCTATATCTGCACTGTTGCTAACGGTGAGAATGAGAATGTGGGCTGCTTCTGTTGGGACATACTTTCACCTCAGCTGTTCTGTCTCACAGCAGCAGGGATACCCCCATTCCCCACTTTTCTCCCTCTACTCTATTCTCTTTAGCATTCCCTCACTCCTCAGGCACAGGGAAACATTGTCCTATATGCTAGAAAAGTAGGTCACAACCCAGCCAATAAAACACCTCTGTCCAAGTTTAGACAGGGCAAGACTACCTGTATGTGCTGTTCTTGATTTCAAATATCAAAAAGACCTTATTACGAAGGAGCGCAGTAAGATTCAGACTTTTGATTGATTTCAATATTATGATTATATGAAACAACATATAGTATAATGTTTTTGTGGCATTCCAGTTTGTTTGGGCTACCCAATTCGGATAGACTCACAAGATGTACAGCAAGGGAAGTCGAAAGCAAGATAGCTGGAACACCGGTACCCAGTGTGATTGCCCCTGCCTTTTGATCACTGTTTCCCTGCGGTTATTGTATATTAATGTTATGGCTGAAGAATATGATATAATTGTTTTAAACTATGTACAACCCTGTTTCCAAAAAAGTTTGGATACTGCATAAAGTGTAAATAAAAACAGAATGCAATGATGTGCAAAAAATCTAAACCCAATATTCAATAGAAAATAGTACAAAGAAAAAATACAGTTGTGCTCAAAAGTTTGCGTGCTCTGGCAGAAATTGTGACATTTTGGCATTGATTTTGAAAATATGCATCATGCAAAAAAAAATCATGCAAAAAAAAAAGTATTTTATAAAAAGATAGTGATCATATGAAGCTATTTATGATCACAGTTGTTTGGCTCATTTTTAAATCATAATGATAACTGAAATCACCCAAATTGCCCTGATCAAAAGTTTACATACCCTTGAATGTTTGGCCTTGTTACAGACACACAAGGTGACACACACAGGTGAAAATGGCAATTAAAGGTGAATTTCCCACACTTGTGGATTTTTAAATTGCAATTAGTTTCTGTATATGAATGGTCAATGAGCTTGTTAGCTCTCACGTGGATGCACTGAGCAGACTAGATACTGAGCCATGGGGAGCAGAAAAGAACTGTCAAAAGACCTGCATAACAAAGTAATGGAACTTTATAAAGATGGAAAAGGATTTAAAAAGATATCCAAAGCCTTGCAAATGCCAGTCAGTACTGTTCAATCACTTATTAAGAAGTGGAAAATTTGGGGATCTCTTGATACCAAGACAAGGTCAGGTAGACCAAGAAAGATTTCAGCCAAAACTGCCAGAAGAATTGTTCGGGATATAAAGAAAAACCCACAGGTAACCTCAGGAGAAATACAGGCTGCTCTGGAAAAATACGGTTTTGTTGTTTTAAGGAGCACAATACGACGATACTTAAACAAAAATGAGCTACGTGGCCGAGTTGCCAGAAAGAAGCCTTTACTGCGCCAGTGCCACAAAAAAGCCAGGTTACAATATGCCCGACGACAACTTGACACACCTCACAGCTTCTGGCACTCTGTAATTTGGAGTGACGAGACCAGAATAGAGCTTTATGGTCACAACCATAAGCGCTATGTTTGGAGAGGGGTCAACAAGACCTATAGTGAACAGAATAAAATCCCTACTGTGAAGCATGGTGGTGGCTCACTGATGTTTGGGGGTGTGTGAGCTAAAGGCATGAGGAATCTTGTGAAAATTGATGGCAAGATGAATGCATCATGTTATCAGAAAATACTGGCAGGCAATTTGCATTCTTCTGCACGAAAGCTGCACATGGGACGCTCTTGAACTTTCAAGCACGACAATGACCCTAAGCACAAGGGCATGTTGACCCTCCAGTGGTTTACAGCAGAAAAAGGTGAAGGTTCTGGATTGACCAACACAGTCTCCTGACCTTAATATCATTGACCCACTCTGGGGAGATCTCAAACGTGCGGTTCATGCAAGACAACCAAAGATTTTGAATGACCTGCAGGCATTTTGCCAAGACGAATGGGAAGCTATACCACCTGCAAGAATTTGGGGCCACATAGATAACTATTACAAAAGACCGCACGCTGTCATTGATGCTAAAGGGGGCAATACACAGTATTAAGAACTAAGGGTTACAGACTTTGGAACAGGGGTCAGTTAATTGTTTTCTTTGTTGTCATGTTTTGTTTTATGATTGTGCCATTCTGTTATGACCTACGGTTTAATGTGAATCCCATAAGAAATAAAAGACATGTTTTGCCTGCTCACTCAGGTTTTCTTCACAAATGGTACATATATTACCAATTCTCCAAGGGTATGCAAACTTTTGAGCACAACTGTATCCAATGTTGAAACTGAGACATCTTATTGTTTCTTGGAAAATACATGCCCACTTTGAATTTGATGCTAGCAACACGTTTCAAAAAAGTTGGGACAGAGGCAAAAAAAGACTGGAAAAGTTGTGTAATGCCAAAAAACTAAACCTGGTGGAATAACACACAACTAATTAGGTCAATTGGCAACAGGTCAGTAACATGATTGGGTATTGAAAGACCATTCCAGAGAGGATGGGTCTGTCAGAATTGAGGATGGGGAGGGCTTCATCACTCTGTGAAAGACTGCCAGGGCAAATAATGCAACAATTTAAGATTAATGTTTCTCAACGTAAAAAGCTTGGGGATCTCATCATCTATGGTACATAACATAATTAAAAGATTCAGAGAATCCAGAGAAATCTCTGTATGCAAGGGATGAGGCCAAAAACAAAAAATGGATGACCGTGATCTTCAGGCCCTCTGGCAACACTGCATTAAAAACAGACACGATTCTGTAAGAGAAACCACTGCATGGGCTCAGGAACACTTCTGAGAACCACTGTCTGCGATCACAGTACATCGCTGCATCCACAAATGCAAGTTAAAACTCTGCCATGCAAAGAAGAAACCATTTATAAACAAGATCCAGAACCCCTGCCACCTTTTCTGGGCCTGAACTCATTTAAGATCGACTGAGACGAAGTGGAAAACTGTCCTGTGGTTGGACAAATCAAAATTTGATTTGCCCGGAGGACATGACATGGATGCCAGGGAACATCCGGCTTCTTTATCAGCACACAGTTGAAAAGCCAGCATCTGTGATGGTATGGGGGTGCATTAGTGCACGTCGTGGGTGACTTGCACATCTGTGAAGGCACCATTAATGCTGAACAATATATAGAGATTTTGGAGCAACATATGCTGCCATCCAGAAGACGTCTTCTTCAGGGAAGGCTTTGCTTATAATAACAAAATAACATTTTGCATGTATTACAACAGCATGGCTCCATAGTAAAAGAGACTGGGTGCTAAACTGGCCTGCCTGCAGTCTGGACCTGTCACCCATTGAAAACATTTGGTGCATTATGAAACAAAAAATATAAGAAAGGAGACCCCGAAATGTTAAGCAGCTGAAATCCTATATCAAGCAAGAATGGGAATACATTCCACTTTCAAAACTTCAGCAGTTGGTCTGCTCAGTTCCCAAACGCTTACAGAGTATTGTTAAAAGAAGAGGTGATGCAACACAGTGGCAAACATGCCCCTGTTCCAATTTTTTTTAAACGTGTTGCTGGCATCAAATTCAAAATGGCCATGTATTTTTCCAAAAACAATAACACTTGATATGTTGTCTTTGTACTACATTCAATTAAATATAGGGATAAATGATTTGCACATCTTTGCATTCTGTTTTTATTTGCATTTTTGACAATGTCCCAACTTTTTTGGAAATGGGGTTGTAGTAGGACAATGCTGTTGATAAATTTGCCTATTTCAAAATCGCATCAGACAGCACTCGCAACAAAAAATTTAACAGATTGTTGAGTTGCGGATTTATGAAGGGAGCTGGAATAGACTGCCGCAATAAACAGAAATATGTTTGACAAACATCAAATATGAAGTAAACTAGGTGTACTGTGTCTTGGGATTCAGACCCCTTCACTTTCCTCACAGTTTTTTGTGTTATAGACTTATAGACTGTTAAAATCCTTTTTTTCAATCTACACACATACCCCATAATATAAAAGTGATAACACATTTTTAGAATTTGGTTTTAAAAGAAATAATTTTTTTTAAAAGAAAGAAAATAGAAATATCTCATGTACATAAGGATTCTGACACTTTATTCAGTACTTTGTCGAAGCGCATTTGGCAGTGATCACAGCGTTGAGTCTTCTTGGGTGTCTCTCAGAATTGCACACCTGGATTCAGATTGGATGGGGAGCGTCGGTGAACTGCGATCTTCAAGTCCCCCTAGAAGTTCAGTAGGGTTCATTCCCAGGCTTTAGCCGAGTCACTCAAGGACATTACCAGATAAAACCCCTCCAGCGTTGTCTTGGCTGTGTGCTTTGGGCTGTTGCTATGCAGAAAGAATAAACGCGCCAGCCTGACGTCTTGTGAGCTCTGGATCAAGATTTCTTCAAGGAACACCCTGTATTTTGCTCCTTTCATCCTTCCCCCAATCCTGACTAGTCACTCAGTCCATGCTGCTGAGAAGCATCCCCATCACATGATCATCCCACCACCATGGGATTGGCATTAATGTTTACATTTTGATTTTGGTCTTTTTTTTTGGTCATTATCCACATGCTTTCAGAGTTACCAGGCAGCATATCATATGTCTTTTATTCAAGGGGTGGTATCTAGCAACTCTGTCATAAAGTCCGAAACGATGGAGTTTTGTAGAGATGGAGTTCATAAGCGATGCTACTAAATGAATATGGATTGCACATTGTAAGGCTTCCAAAATATCTTAACCGTATTGAGCAACACAGTTTAATTTTTTTTTCTTATGAGAGAAAGCTTTTGGTACAAGCTCATAGGCTATGTATAATCTTCGTTCAATATCTTCATCGTAAGTGACACTGGAACATTTATTTAGACTAGCCAATTTCCCTGCTCTATAGCCTCGGTCTTAGGCTACTGATTTTTTATTGATACATTTTTCTCGAAAGGCTGCATTTTCACAGGCATCCCAATTCTGATTCAGTAGTGAGTGTTTTGGCCGATCGCATCAGTTTTCTTGCCAATAAAATACATAAAAATTTGTTTTGAACACAGAGTTGCCTTTTAGTTAATTTCTGTGTTGTTAGAAATTATTCATCTAATGACCTATAGAATCTGATATGTTGATAGACAGCAAATGGTTTATTGTACAATTCTTTTTTGTGAAAATGTGAAAATTCTAGAACCGGGGTGTCGAACATTCCACTGAAGGCCTAGAGGCTGTTTTTTGTTTTTCCTTTAAATTTGTGTCCAATTAAGATATAGACAACAAGATGTGGGGAGTTCCTAAATAATTAGCAACCTTAATAATTAATAAATCAAATACAGGGTAGGAGTGAAACATGCAACATTCCATGAAATGGCTTTGACACGGTGGCGTAACTATCCGGGGTGCAGGAGGTGCGGTTGAACCCAGGCCCGTGGTGGGTGGGGGGCCCGTGGTGGGGGGGGCCGTGCCTGGCCTCAATCATAAAATTACTTCGTATTTTAATTTAATATTGTTTGTTTCTATGCTGTTGTCACAGTCAGACAGCAGGATCAGTTTCACATGCGTTTGTATCGTTTCATAAGTTTTGTTCAGGGGGGGGGTCACCACGCTGCACCCCAGCCTGGTGTCACCACACTATGCCAGTGGTTTGACACCTGTGTCCTAGAAGAAACAGCTTAATGCCATTATATAAATATGATGACGGATGTATGCAATGATTTACTGTAAGCGTCAGCAGCCAAAGTACCCCCCCGACCTCCCAAATCCCTGTTTAATTTAACCACGGTTGATTATGCCCAATAAAATAGCTAGCCAAACACAGTTTTGAAGTTAATTCGCAATGAACACAAGATGTGCTATGACTCACACTTACCTAACTAACCCACTTCTATTACTATCAGCAAATCTACATAATTTTCCTGCTGGCACTTATACAAAAAGAGCTTTCAGAAATGGGCATGTCTTTCTGATGAATTGCAGGAGGTCTCCCTAAATGAAAGTTTGAATTATGCAAGGCGACATTTTGACAGGTCCGAACATAATTTCCTGTTAACCCAATCATTGGACAGATTAATTGATATTTAAACTCAGATCCAAATAGGCTCAGCAATTCACAAAGTGTATATTGACAAATTCTGATCCGCTTACTGGAAAAGAAAATAACACATCAACCTGGTTTAGTTCTTGTTTATTACATAGCAAGTCTAACCAGTAAATGAAAAGATTAGACAACACTCACATCAGTCACAGTGACTTGGGTTTACATTCACAAGCCACTCTGTGAAAACACAGAGAAGCCTTTCTTTGTCAGTAATAACCAGGTAGCTAAACCTTGTAAGCAAACAAGATGCCATTCACTATGAGATACCTCTCTGTGAGGTCATTAAACCAACAACTCAGAGAAGCTTACAAAAACCCTTCCTATGCCCATGTCTTGTTGACGTTGTCCTGAACCTCTGTGTGAGCTCATCCCCTGTGGTCGAACTCAAAACCTAGTGTTCTGGGCTGTAGTCTACGTGTTCTAGTGTTACATTGTCTGCTACAGGTACCAGATAGTGGGTCTATGCAAAAAGAATATTATGTAGTAGGACACTGTAATTTTCAGCTTTGCTGAAATTGCTGTTGTCATTATAATAATTTCTTGTTTAATCATCCAGGATTAGAGCATCATGTATGTGTGTATACATTGTGTCTGTGTGTGTTTTTTTGTTTTTCCCATATTCCAAAGTTTACTGCTATATTTAAGCAATAAGGTGCAAGAGGCAATGCTTTGTCATGAATACGGTCACAGGTAAATGACATTGTTTGGCTCCAACAATACAACTGCCAAAGTACAGTTGTATTGTACTTTGTACGGTTGTATTGTACCTTGAAAAGAGGGTGAACAGATCAGGCCCTCTTTACGTAGTGAATATGTTTAAAGGCACTGCATCCCACAGAGGGCGAGGCACACTGGCTTACTGCTGCCCATGGTGTGGGGGTGGATGTTGGACAGGGTTGCTTTGTCTCATTGCACCCTCAACAACTCCTTATGGCCGATCAGGCTGTACGCTCAATCATACAGTAGTGGCTCACTGTACTCCTGTCCAGATGTCAGTCTCTCTACTCCAAAAATGTTTGTCTTCTGGTGTGTTGTTTTTTATACTGCCTGCTGCCACGACTGTTTATCATGTATGTTTATATAATGTGCTGTTTTCATGCTCTGCTGTCTGCATTTCTCCTCATAGTTTAGTGTTGTTTCTTATGTGCTACTTTTAATGTTTCCTGATAGTTGCTTCATAGTTTAGTGTTGTTTCTTATGTGCTATTTTTAATGTTTCCTGATAGTTGTTTCATACTTTAGTGTTGTTTCTAATGTGCTATTTTTAATGTTTCCTGATAGTTGCTTCATAGTTTAGTGTTGTTTCTAATGTGCTATTTTTAATGTTTCCTGATAGTTGCTTCATAGTTTAGTATTGTTTCTAATGTGATGGTTTTAATGTTTCTTGTTAGTTGTTTTGTAGTTTATTGGCATTTTTATATGTGCTTGGTTTCTTGCTTGTTAGTAATATGTTTTTTCTTCTGGCCTATTTTTTCCACCTGCCAGGCCATCATTGTAAATAAGAATTTGTTCTTAACAGACCTGTCTGGTAAAATATAGGTTAAATTAAAAAAATAAAAATAAAAAAAGTTCTAAACGGAATAATAGAAAATAATTTGTAAAAAAGAGTGAACAAACGATGAAAAGAAAACCCACCAATGTGGAGCGATTATCAGCAGGAGAGAGGAAGACATAGAAACGTAATGACAAGGATGAAGGAGAAGTTACATAAACATGACCAAGCAGTCTTAGGGATATTTGAAGTTGTAAAAATGCACAGGGAGCAGTTAAAGTGAGAGAAAAAGAGAATTCATCAGGAGAACATTTACAATGACAAAAGCCAGATTGCAAATAAAATGGCCTATTGAGGCTGTTAAGAAGGAGCTATTGGAGATGTTTCTGGAAAGAGAGAAGGCGGAGGAGGAGAACAAGGAAGACAGAAAGCCAGGTCATTGACTGGGCAGAGATGTTTGTCTATGACGAAAGGCAGATTAACGAGAAGCAGGGGATCAAACCGGGACAGCTTGTTGTGAGGAGCAAATAGGAAAGATTTCTGTCAGAACTTCTAGTATTTTTTAACAAAGTGAATAATAATAATAATAATAGTTGTTGTTGTGGTCTGCAGATTTCTAGTAACACGCCTTGTTTTGTGAGATAATGTTGTCTGGAACTTAAAGTAAAACAATAAATAATAACATTTATGGGAATAAGACTTCCACTGCGGGCCTCTCTTATTGGTTGAGATGTGACCATGTGATAGACTGCGCCATACAGCTACATTCTCCCAAGTTACTGAATAAAAAGTTCTGAGGACGGTGATTCTCTGTGCCTAGTACAGGCAATGTGGAAAGGTGAGTTGAGGGTAGGGAGTTGCCCTTGCTTACTAATGTTAAATCAGTTGGTAGAGCCAGACGCTTGGGCTGTACTTGGGTTGGTAGAGCCAGGCACTTGGGCTGTACTTGGGTTGGTAGAGCCAGGCACTTGGGCTGTACTTGGGTTGGTAGAGCCAGGCGCTTGGGCTGTATTTGGGTTGTGGCCAGAGTTGTGGGCTTGATGCCCTTTTGGATAAGTACAGAAAATGCACTCTCTACTGTAAGATCCTCTAAATAACAGCGTCTGTAGAATTACTTAAATGCCAGATCTAGAATCAGTTTTTGATCCCAAGCAAGCAGCATATTGATTATGCACTCTGCAAGAGAGATTCAACATAGATGAATGGTCATCAAACCTAGGAGAACACACAGAGCTGTTATTTTGGCAAGGTTTGCATGAAGTCTATAATTCAACGGAGGAAAATATGTATTTCTCAGTTACAATTTGTTTTCTTTGAACAATTAAAGAAACAATGTTTTTTTGTTTTACCTCAGTTAAAGGTATTTCAAGGTGTAAAGTTTGAGTATAAGACCAAGATGATAAACAACAGTGACCTTTTTTCATGGCCTTTTTTGCTCCTTACCCATCCTGCCAGTAATTATGGAGGGCTCTGTATATATGACATTGTCAAACAAACCCCTGAAAAACATTGGTGGATGAGTTGTTTTGCCAAGTTCTGTTGTGTTTTACAATTTGTTTTATGCACAGTAGCAGTAAAGGACATGTGGTCAGTTGGAGGATGCCAGGTGCTTAAATGCTGTATCTAATGGCTAAATTATTCATATTTTAAAGCAATTATTTATGTTAGTTTAGTACAAAATGCAAATTAAGAGGAAAGAAGATGCTTTAAGATACTTTCATTAAATTAAATCCTTGCAATGCTTTCTATTTTTTCATCAAACCCATAAAGGCTCCTACTTTTCCCACATTATCTATGGCCAAAATCCCAGACTGTTCACTTGATCAATTATTAAGGATTTTAGAAGACACTCAATTATAGTGTGTTCAGAAGGGCCAGACTTTAACTTTAGTTTTCAGCAAAATCAGACAAATAAACCTCTTTGATATGTGTGCACTAGGGAACTAGGAGAGAGCAAAATCAACGGCAAGGAAGAGAAATCCATAATTCAGCAATTACAACTGATGCATACATTCCCACTCTTTGGTTTATGCCAAGTGTCTGGAGGGAATGTTTCTTCTGTCAGTAGGAGGAGGGTGAGAGAGAAAGAAAGAGAAAGAGAGAGTCTCACTGCTAGGATATGTGGGGGGGTATATATTACTGAGTGCTATAGGGAGATATTTAATGTTATTTGGCGACTGCCAAAGCAATGTTCAACTGCCTCCCACACACCCCAGCCTCTTTTTAAAATGCTATTCTCTTAACGCAACTTAGTAAAGAAATAGTGGATTATATTTGTGTGCATAAATAATATTTGCTTAAACATGCTTTGGGGACAAGTCGACTTCCAATATTTGTATTAAGGGATGAATAGCATTTTTTATGTTTCATTGAAACCTGAATGACAATTAGAACAATTTAATGGCCTTATCTTTATGAGCTTCTTTACTTCTTTAACAATCACCTTTTATTACCTTCTGTTGTGGCCCTGCAAGGCAAAGCTGGCTTGTGAAATTGAGACAGAATTCATTTTTGGCATGTGCTGATGTACTGGGGCACGTTTTATCCTTGTATGTTAAATGCAAATAGTAGATTTACAGATATGTTTGTTAACATTTTGCTATTTTTGAGAAATTGGTTGAAGTATTGTGTTTTAACCCAATCGGGTCGGGCTGTTATTTGATGCTATACTGGCCCCTACTGGGGAAACATATGGTTGCAGACATTCCATAAGGCACCCACTTGCCCCTTTAATCTATGTGTTTATATAATGTCATTAAAGGGAATACATACTTTCCATTGTGGATGAAATAAAAAAAATGGACGAGAACAGTAGGTAGAAATGCAACAGGGAATAGCTCTAAAAGTCAAAGCTGTGACTAACAAACCTAAGATTATCTAGAGACAACCGTATAGAAGAAAAGGGTGTGGAGGTTGGAGAGGATGTTTGACCTAGTGGAGGACATCCCAGCCAATGTTAGTACCTCACTGACAAGAAGACATCAATTCTACTTATCAATCCCCCAAGTAAATCCATATATGTTGTTGTTTTAGCAGCTGTAATATTGCTTTCCAGTAACCTGACCTACAACAGAAAATCCCAGGGGGCACAGAGCCCTGGTCCTATCATTTTCTTTCCCCCGTGTGATGTCATTTCTTCTTCCCCTTTATGCACATGGTCAGTGCCGGTGGATCTCTTGTCAACATGAGACTCTTGCTGCTCCTGCCTCACAGGTATAACAAACACAAACAGTGATTTAAATTGAGACATCAAAGTCAGCTATCCTTAAAAAAAATCCCAGTTTGACTATCCTAATCCTTACCCTGACCTTAACCTTGCCTTAACCTTAAACTCAATACATTAATGCTTAATTCCAACCCTAAGCTTAACTAGCAATGCCTAACCCTAACCCTAACATTAATGCTTAATTCCAACCCTAAACTTAACCAGCAATGCCTAACCCTAATTTTAACCCTAACCCTAATTGCAACTTTTGCCCTTAAAACCAAAACAAGAGGAACAGGAAAAAAGTACCTGTTCAGACACTTACTTTCTGATTTAACCAGAATTTGTGGACATTTTTGTACAGTTTTAACAAGCTCCCTGTCTAGACTGTAAGTCCATTCACCAAGCATTGCAGAAAGGCAGGTATCTAGTTAGCTAAGTAATGAATGCCCTTTATTATTGGCCATACAGTAGGCTAGCTAGCTGGAGCTATCTAGTGATGACCAGGTGCTCTTCAGTTACCACATGCCTGTGATCATTCTTCAATCTGGAGGACAACATTTGAAAAATCATATCAAGCTGTGGAAATTGTTGATGTTTGGAGAATAGTTCAAAAGCTGGGTACAAAAACCATGTCCACTTTGTTGTACTGCATTTACCATGTCAACACATACAGATACATACTGACAGATGTTTATCATGTCAGTACATACAGACAGATGTTTACCATGCCAATACATACAGACAGACATTTACCATGTCAATACATACAGATACATACAGACAGATGTTTACCATATAAATACATACAGACAGATATTTACCATGTTAATACATACAGACTGACATTTACCATGTCAATACATACAGACAGATATTTACCATGTTAATACATACAGACTGACATTTACCATGTCAATACATACAGACAGATATTTACCATGTCAGTACATTCAGACAGGCATTTACCATGTCAATACATAAAGACAGACATTTACCCTGTTAATATATACAGACAGATATTTACCATGTCAATGCATACGGATACATACAGACAGACCATGTCAATGGCTCCCCAACACATAGCAAAGACACACACCCACACATCCCTGTTTTCAGAACTAGCAAGTGATTCCTGTCAATACATACATACAGACATTTACCATGTCCGTACATACAGACAGACATTTACCATGTCAATACATACAGATAGACATTTACCATGTCAATACATACAGATACATACAGACAGATGTTTACCATGTCAATACATACAGACAGATATTTACCATGTCAGTACATACAGACAGATATTTACCATGTCAATACATACAGACAGACATTTACCATGTCAATACATACAGACAGACATTTACCATGTCAATACATACAGACAGACATTTACCATGTCAACACATACAGACAGACATTTACCATGTCAATACATACAGATACATACAGACAGATGTTTACTATATCAATACATACAGACAGATGTTTACCACATCAATACATACAGACAGATATTTAACATGTTAATACATACAGACAGACATTTACCATGTCAATACATACAGACAGATATTTACCATGTCAATGCATACAGACAGTTATTTACCATGTTAATACATACAGACTTGTTGTAAGGTGACTAAAAAGCCTCTATAGTGACCTGAAAAGGATTCAGTTTCATGATTGCTTATTAGAAAGGTGTCACATTCTCTCCTAGTGTTAATGAGAGCCCCCCACTATACTGTAGCTGTTTGAAAGAGGTGTTTTTGTTAGTGTGTCACAGGGAGGCTCCCCAACGCAGCAAAGACACACACCCACACATCCCTGTTTTCAGAACTAGCAAGTGATTCCTGTACTGTACTAATCAACAACTCTGCTTAATTGTTTTCCTACAGCCTTTTCAGGGCATGTTAGCCATTTTTATTGTTGCAACAGACACCATCATCCTCATAGTCACTATGCTTTTTATTGTAGTCCACCGTTCAACACCGTGCAGTGTGTAGTAATCCTGACTGGTGGTGAAATGGTTGTTTTATCTGTAAAACATACAGCAGAGGGCGCTATTGGAACTTGTATGAACATATCTAGTCAGAAGGGAGACCTTGTGTCATTGGTGTTTAACCATGTCCATATAAACTGTCTCTGTATTTGTTTTTGTGTCTGCCTCTCAGCCTGTCAGTATACCAAACATTTTATGACTGTATGTTTACTCAAAACGACAGTAAACTTTGGAGTGTGTTATATTGTGTGGAATATATGTCCGAAAGGTAATGTGAATTTAAAAATATACATTCAGTCAGTAAGTGAGAGTTGTCAAAAACACATAAAATGTCATTTGAAATATTCAAACATGTATTTTTACTAATAATTTTCCTTAACCGATAAAACTGAAGACCAGAGTAATAGGCCCGTGCTGTACGTGGAATTAAGAACTGCACAAAAATCTATAAACCCACATTTCCAGTCATTTTAACAGAACAGCTAAAAACACCATGAAAAGTGAACCCATGTTGTTGGTAGTTTTCTCTCCACCTGGACACTGTGACACATGACATACCGCAGTAAGACTTTACAGCTCCATGTCCTCCTCCCAACAGCAGTCCCTGATTGTGTACTTGGGTGGCAGGAGCAGCTGCTTTGTATGCAGGCTCACATGCCGGGCCATCGGTATCCACCAGCGCTGTGATTAATTACCACCCAGTTCATAACCCCACAAATTAGTGCAGGGGCACTTGAGCCAAATAGGCCCAGCCGAAGCATGATCAACTGTCTCTCTCTCTTTACGTTTAAGCGTTTTTGTAATCGTTGACAATAGTTAAATTCTGTTGTTGAAATAGCCCACGCCTATTCACTCACAGCCTCGTGTCTCACAGGTTGCTCTTTCTCACTAAATCACATTGAGAGATTATACCTGACCAATAAGGTCACAGGTTACACCCAGAGCCCCAACCAGCCACTGTCAAGTCCAGAGGCAGTCACAGAAACTACAGACACTCATACGGTTATTTCTTACACACCACAGTGCCTTATTTGGCATTCTATCAATCTCCTGATTGTTTTCTGGTGCACTCAAAACAAACATGTCACATAGAGCAGAGTACATGTTATTGAACTGACTTAGCTGTTAGAGACAGCAAACATACTTAGTCACATGATTCCATCCTGAACTGCGGAGCCCTGTTAAGATGTTGGCACAGGCAGCCCACTCAGGTGCAATCTCCAAGGGAACCAGCAGGCACTGTGACAATGTGATCACCTCTAAGGCGATTGACACCTGCTAACCCTAGCCTACAAAGCTGCCCAACCAGAAGGGCCTGATAAGGTGCTTGTCTGATTGACACAACGCCTTTTATGACCGGACATAATGGGTTTCTGACATGAGGGTGATAAAAAGACGGGTTACGTTAGAAAGACTAAGGGGGTTGTTTTCATTACTACATCTTTCGAGACGAATAGAAGAAGACTCGAGACACTCGATTATTTTTTTGTAAACTTGCAAATATTGATATAGCTCGAGATGCCGTCTTCTGAGGTAGCGTGCGCCTTATTTTCGGTAGAGCCACCCGTAGGCTTTGCAAGTGTTAAGACAATTTTGTCTGAACTGTATCAAATTTCTGTGTGGTGCTCATGTTTGATTTCCCGCGATTGACGGTCACAACGTCGCTATGGTAATGATTTTTCTTACTACGTTAACTCTACCTAGCATTTTATTCTCTCACTAGTAATGTAAACAAGCCTTATGTATGCTGCTTTATGTAGCTAAGACTGCTGTAAATGGTATACTTTATGTAGGAAGACTATGTGGGTCAGTTAACAAGCTTTTCTTAAATGATGACATATTTCAAAGTTTACCAAGTTGGAGGAGAAATATAGGCTGCTGTGTAACTCAATCAAGTTAACTAGAGAGCAATCATGGCTTTATCATTATTTAACATTTTCCCTCTTTGATGTTGATGTTTTGGGTTCATCCCTCCCAGCTAAGCACTGTGCACATTCCAGTTCTTCATATGTAGGTGATGTCTCCCTGAAGGAGCTCCTTGACAGGGCTCAACTCCCCGCAAACAGTCTCAATGTCTTTCTCTCCTTTGCTATTTGTTATATCAATATCCTCAAAGGAATACAGACATAAGAAACTCCTGGCCCAAATGAAACACACCATTCTAAAAATCAGGAAAAAAGTTTGTACAACCAAAAAACAGTATTTATAATATGACACCAATATTCATGGTATTTGAAATATAATTGATGTCAGGGTGCACTTGGTCAGAGAATCTCAATAGCTCATTCTTAAATGGAGGTCTTGCATATTTTCGTTGGCCCCTTTAAGTGTGCCCATTTTGATTGGTAAATGCAGTCACTGTGTGTATTCTTATTGGCTCTCCCTCACAGGCCAGATTACTTTCTGTCCCAGGGGACACCACTGAACATACAGAAGGTCTGAGCCATGTCATTATCAATGTCACACATCGCCACTGACTACAAGAGAAAAAGGAGTTAAAGCTCCCTCTTTAAAAGTGTAATGCTATATTTATAAACTAGTATTTATAAACACATTTGCATATATCAAGATGAAAAAGTTGTTTGAATTGGGGGCAATTTGCATTTGGTGAAACATATGGTGGAAGCCATGGGCCATGCCTTCATTACCCGATCTCCGTTTCATCAGCTCCTCGCTCCCCCGCCGAGCCTCCCCACAGTGTTGCCTTCTGTCCCTGAGGTTCCAGTGACAGGGGACAATATGTCCCCAAGGTGAGGAGCAGGGGGAAAACCATGCCCGCCGTTTCTCCAATGATTATTTAATCTGACTTTTCACTCATGATCTAAGAGAGGAACAAGGGGAGAGAGGCAAAGAGGTACAAAGTGGTGCTTATTACCCATTTGTTAAATGCACGGAGGAGAACCTGAGAAGACCGGTAGAAGAGAAGCGTGTGGAATGGCGGTTAGTTAACGTGGAGAGAAGAAAGATGAGACAAAATGGAGACGGTTCATGAGCGTATACAAAAAGAGAATGAGAAAATAATTTAGGATCTGACAGAAAGCAGAAGACAGAGGAGATAATATGGAAACAATTGGTAAGAGAGGAGAAAAAGAGAGAAGTGGGTAGGAGGAGAGAAGAGGAAAGCAGAAGAGAGGAGGAATAAGGAGAGTGGGAAGGTGAAGTGAGAGTAGAGGAGAGAGGCGAGGTGCAGGTGAGTGACCAGTTTGCAACTTGGCACGTTCCTATCACGGCTGGCTGCAGCTCGGTGTGCCACTCGCGCCACATTTGCATGTGCAAAAAGGGCTTGCGTTGGTCCGCTGCGGTGGTAGTCTCTCTCTTCTCTCCTCTAAGCATGAGTGGTCATCTCTGTTGTGCCCATGAGAAAGTCTCATCAACAGCTCTCTTTAACTCCGATCCGATGTGTTTTGACACGCAGTACCAGCTCTGGTCACGTCTTTTCATGGCTTCAGGTTATTTTCGGTCACTATGTTGCATGGTCAGGGAGGAGCAGAAGGAATACAGTCACACTTGTCTGTTACGGTTTCTCTCCTCAATGTTTGTCTTGCTATTTCCATAGTTGTTTACATTCAGATGCTGCAGGATATAGAGCCAGGTGGGATATTTTCACACTTCGTACCTTATTTCTAGGTAAATATGGTGCGGTTAAAGCCCTGTTTTGTAGAATTCATGTTTGCATTTCAACATCATTGACCCATATTTTAATGCAGACGTGTCACTCAATTACATTTAAATTACTAGTAGTAAAATTTGATAAGGAACCATTTTTGGCTCTTCTGCTCTAATTCTGACCACTTTCCCAACTAATACATTGTTCAATAGGTTTTGCATAAACCGCCATGCAAATCAACAGACAAAAGAACATATCTCAATAGTGTCATTCTAACGTAAACTACCCTATAGTCTTTCCTACAAAGTCTAGCCTAGACAGTCTTTACAATGTTACGTAACCCCAAAAGTCCTTCCTAGATAATGTGGCCTAGACAGTCTTTACAATGTTTAGTAACCCCAAAAGTCCTTCCTAGATAATGTGGCCTAGACAGTCTTTACAATGATAAGTAACCCCAAAAGTCCTTCCTAGACAATGTGGCCTAGCCAGTCTTTACAATGTTAAGTAACCCCAAAAGTCCTTCCTAGATCATGTAGCCTAGGCAGCATTTACAAGGTCAAGTAGTCCATTAGTCTTTCCACCATAGCCTTTGCTACCCTCTGCTCTAAACTATTGAATTGATCTCCATCAGGGTTAAATGCATCACTGGGCCGAGCCCTGAAGAAACAGAGGCATTAGACATAACCGGGCCTCAGAAAACGGCTTCTCAGCTATGTACACAGTCAATTCAAAATACTGGTTTAATTAATTTCCCCTTATGATAATGATTTCATCTGGGCCAATAAATAGACGTTTTCACTTAGTTTTATCCGCGCGTAAAATAACCCTAATATTTTTCCTGCCGTTTAGTTCGAGTTAAAATGGGGGCTCACGGTGTGGGCGCGTGATTAGAGCCACACTACACATTCCGACTAGGGAAAAGCATCTAGTCGGTTAATAAGTAATGACTGCCCGAGATCACAGGAACCTTACACTACAGCAAAACAAGTTAAGCACAAGCTTTGATAATGACTGTTAATAATTCAATGTGTGTAATTATCCCTTTACAGGAAAGCAACAATGGCGGTGGCTCGCTGTGGGGATGATGCTGGCAATTACAGAGAGATCAGGGTCACAAGATCAAGGGAGACACGATAGGCTGCCACCTTGTCAAGTCGATTTTTTGTTGACCATAGGTGTTGTCAAGACGAGCCCCCGCAAACGAACTCAATGTTCCGTTTCCTCAGTTTATCAAAAGACAAATCTGTTGATGACTGACGATAGGATGTAAATACCAGTTCAACTGATGGCTCAACTGAAAAGAAAGCTAACAGGATGTTTTTGTCTTTACAGTTTAATGGGACATATCCATTACAGTTTCTTACATTAATATATCTTTTTAATAAATGCATTCATTTATTTCATTTGATGTGACACTTCTCTAGACCTCTGCTTGACATTCATGGGTGCACTGGCTCTGTTTTTATGACTAACCTAAAAGAACTGTAACCCTTTTGCTTCAGATATGTCCCACCGTTGTCTATGCCTGTGATTTAATCAGTGCACATATTTCAAGCTGAGGAATTTGCAACTCAAAACTATTTAGATTGATGCCATAGCTAATCACTCCATTTGTGTTCTCCAGATTTCAATCTCACAATGTGCTCCAAACCTGGTAAGAATCTCCTGTCACACAAAATCACTCTTTCAACAGCCCCTCTCGGTCTTTCACACGAAAAGGGCATTCACACACATTCGCCGTCCATTGTCGGGGGTAAATGGCTAATCATAACATAATTGAAATGTAAAACAACAAATGTGGTGTCATTGACAACCTTTGCTCCTGAGCAAAGAGAGAGTTAATTTGATCATGATGACTCCAGGCTCATTCAGGCCTTTTCAGGCCACAAGCAGCTGGAGCTAAGATGAACGAGGGATGAATTCCACATGAGGCGAGAGAAAAGAGGGGTAGAGTCGTTATTAAACCTCTATTGAAGGGCTAAGAGGGGCTTCTGAATTACCCAGGATTACATGTCTCTCATTCCAGTGCTAGGCCCTCTGAGCGGAGAAGCAACTGGGCCTAGGGCCAGTATTAGGCGCTGGTTGAGCGCTGGTAAGAATACGATCACAACTGCATTTAAAGCCCAGAGTGAGAATGAAAGAGAGGGAGAGAGAGAGAGAGAGAGAGAGAGAGAAAGCCTATAAACCCTAATTGCCAGATGGCGAATATTTTTGCTCCCTTTCAACGGTGCATTAATTGCAGGGCTGCCCGGGGGTTGAGACGCACTGATCAGTGTGGTAGAGGATCCTGACCCTGATTATCCCCCGTTGAAGGGGGGAGGGGGGGAGGCCGAGGGGGGCGGGGCGCTGCAACAGATATTCACCCAATAATTTGGCTATGGAGCCACCTGGGCCTTGACACTCGGGGTTGTGAGTGTGGAGGAGTGGAGGGTGGGGAGGCTTGGAGGGGTATCAGGCGGTAAGGGGGGAGGCATGAGAGGTGGCACGGCTTGCGGGGGGGGGGCGTTTCAACATTCCGTGACCCCCCCGCCAGTCCCGCCCGACACAAACCCCCTGTACCTACCTGACCGCCGCTCTAAATGCCAACCCCACCCCCCCAGTGGCTCATTTATACACGTATCTCCCAAAGATGTAATTGAGTGAAATAAAGCTTTCTCGGGGGGCAGCTGCCACAGCTGCTGTTTGTGGCATGTCAAAAGGGCTGCCACTTTAGAGCACTTACATATGCTCTAAATTAGCAGGTCAGATAGGCAGGCGCTCGATGACAGGGCCGAGGTTGCCAGCACAATGAGGGGCCCACAGCTGTGAGCAATTCACTGGGAGAGAGGAGCCTTTTCAGTTCAGACCCCTGATTACGATGGGCCAGAGATAATGTACATACACACACACACACACACACACACACACACACATACACACACATACAGTGTACATAGACAGATGTACACAAGCAGGCACGAATACACACACAAGTCTAATGCAAGCATTTGCATAAACACTCACTCCCACAGACAGGCAACCACCCAGGCACGCAGACAGGTACCCACCCAGGCACGCAGACAGGTACCCACCCTGGAACACAGACAGGCACCCACCCTGGAACACAGACAGGCACCCACCCTGGAACACAGACAGGCACCCACCCTGGAACACAGACAGGCACCCACCCTGGAACACAGACAGGCACCCACCCTGGAACACAGACAGACACCCACCCTGGAACACAGACAGGCATGCAGACAGGCATGAGGACACGTACAGTAACAATTAATTCGGCCCTGGGCCCATAGACAACTTTCAGGCTGAGGAACAATCTAACATCAAGTTGTAAAATATTTAAATTTTCCTTTAAAGCAGGGCCTTAGCGGGGCCCTAAGCATCAATGAGACATATACAGTATAGAGAGGTATGAGGTGGAACTAGCCCTGCTACCTAAAGCATCAGATGCATACAAATATGTTGACAATCTTTTTTGCTTGTGCATTACCTTACCGTTGCAAATGTGAATATGATTTAAATTGAAATGCTGTTAAGATGAATATGGCATTTGTTATTGGCCAGTTTTTCTACTTAGTGGTTATGTCACCATGACAAGCTGAAACCCCCACGCATGCATGCTGATTAAAAGGAACTATCAGGAAATGTAGTGGTACCTGGGAAAGTGGGTAAACTCAAATTTGCCTAAGAAAATACACGACAGCCTAGCCCTGGATGTAAAAACTTCTAGGAGGAACAATGACAGGTAGGCTATTTTGAATAACCTTAAACGACTGATCCCACACGCCAATTAGTCACTCAGGGCTGCCTAAGTTGTCCTGTGTAATAGACTTCTACACAGGTCATTTTTTTGGGATCGGCACCTGCACTGTGCTGGGCATTTTAATTCCAAGGCCCAACTCACCTGTCTCCATCTGCTCCCACTCTGTAGTACTGTAGTATTAATGTGAACATCAGCCCACAGTGTGTCTAACTCTGCACAATCCGTTCAGTAAAGAAGTAAAAACATGCTAACATCCAAACTGAATTGACACTGACTCATTGCATTAAAATCATGGGCGGCTAGTGAACCTCTAAATCTGTGAGCATGCCGGTGTGGTTACTTCATAGGAATGGGTTACTTAGTTGGACTTAGTTGCAAGGCAAAAAACTAGGGAAGTCAATATCAAACTAGCTAGTTGCTGTTTTCCAGTTATGTTGATGCTACAGTATAAAAATGTTGCTAACTAGCCACTTTGCTCACTGCATGATGTCCCAGTTTTGATCATAACTGTCCAATGACTGTATATTTTTGGTAAGGGGGTGGGCTCTAGACCATCTTAACAGCCAATCAGGTATGTGTAAATAACTCTCACTTTCAGCCACACATTCAGTGGGCAAATGGTGGTTGATAATAAATAAATAAAATTGCATATTATGTATTAATTTTCAAAGAATAAACACACACAGTGATTTATTTAGCACTGATGTTTTTAAATTGAAAAATAAAATGTTTGAGGTCTAGGACAAATGTAGGACATTTACAATTTTTGGTGTAGTTGCCCTTCCATTCAAGTGTGCATGTAGCACTCTTATAACAGTGTTTTGGTGGCACACATGAGATGGAGTTTGCAAAGCAAATGACCTCTGGATTGATTTAAAATCATGATATAATTATGCCAGACAAAGGGTTGGCTACTTTATAGCTAGTTAACATTTAACTGACAACATTTTGGGAAAAGCTTTTCCATCAATCAATTCCTGTATGCTTCACTTATTATATATTATGAGTCATATTTTAGGCCACCGTGTTTTAAAGACGCCAAGCCACGTGAGGTGTGCATCAAAACAGTTTTTCCTTGAAATTGCATTTTGAAACATTTGCGCATTTGCTTGCCATTGTCTGTATGGTGCAGCACTTAAAATGTGAAAAAAATAAAAGCTTATCAACAACAATGCCCCCTAAAAAAGGTGGGATACTTGTATATACCCTTCACTACACCACTGATTAGTTTCATTAGTTTCACTGATTGTTACAGTTTAATATGACACACGAAGAACAGAATTTAGACGGCACTAAGTCATTTTTAGATAAAATCTGGTTTTGGAAGCTTCTGCCCTGGCCCCTTTGTTGTTGTCTTTGTCACATGGATGAAACAGAGATGAGGTTTCTCCAACTGTGTGGTAAAGAAAAGCTGTATAATTGCTTCACTATTCTATCATGTGTGCAACAGGGGAAACATGTGTTCATTGTTTGCAGTAGGTTCTTTGTTGTTTTAATGTCCCATACAGATGAGGCAGTTTTGCCATTAAGGATTTTATTTTTAAGAAAGATAAATTCAACCAATAAGTCAATGCATGTCCAGACATTAGTGCATTGCTTGGCATTGTTTTGTTATGGTGTACTTTAATAAGGAACTATAATTATAGTGTCAATAGTTGTGTATCCAGGCCAGGGTGACACTTTTATATTCCACTAATGGCTTTCATACTAATCAGCTGTCGTGCACAATTATCTAATGACTTGTCACTCAAAGTCTGTCTGGCAATTATGTTTATTTTTACTGCATGGCAGTGCAGTGTTTATGACAAATGAACCATTATGTAATTGCACCTCTGTTTTCTTTAAGAGGTGTGCAGTATGATTAGCTAGCAGTAGGATTGACATCATTACACAAATTAGCTTTAAAGTTATCGTGAACATTGGCAGCCTTATGTAAACAACCTTTCACTCTAACGTGATCATAAAGCATGTGATGACAACATTATTCAATTTAAATATTTTGTCTAAAAGCAAGTGTTAATACATTAAGTTAGTCTATTAAATATGGGTATTTACTTGAAAGATTCTTGATGAGTGAAGTGTTTTTGGTTTATCTGACTTCATGAAACATCTAGTAACATCTATCAGTAACACCTATGAGTGACATCCATCAGTAACATTTATCAGTAACATCTATGAGTGACATCTATCAGTAACATCTATGAGTGACATCCATCAGTAACATCTATCAGTAACATCTATGAGTAACATCTATCAGTAACATCTATCAGTAACATCTATGAGTGACATCTATCAGTAACATCTATGAGTGACATCCATCAGTAACACCTATCAGTTGTCTTCTGCCAGGTCACAGTCTCAACCAAAACCACCACTAAGCAATTTATTTATGGCCGGGGTTCATTCAAACCTGCCTTTGCGTGAACAGTGTCATTCTTCACAGTATTAATCCGTAGCCCACACACTTCTAATTGTTTAAATTGTGAGGGGGGTTTCCCTGGTGGTGCAGTTGTGGCTGAAAGTATTTTGCACCATCACACTTCATTGAAATTATGCTCTATTTCTATTAGAAAACAGTTACTATTCAAAAATGTTTTGGTATCTACATATGTATGTATTTTGTTTACAACTGAACCAAACCAAAAACAGTTGAATCATTTAAATTTAAGGTTATTCCACAAAGAAATCTAAAAATGTCCCAGACAAAATTATTGGCATCTTCTCGAAGAAATATTTTGATTTCAAGTCGGTGATTCTCCTTTATTTTGGAACGGAAGTTGCTGGTGCCTACAATATGACAATGACTCATTCAGTCAGTTTGAATAGAGGAAAGAACTCATTCTCCTGTTCTGTGTGGCTGTTTGTACCACACTGAGGAGGGTCAGACACAAGACTGTAGCCAAGTATGGACAATTTCAAATCAATTTCCAGAGACCTTGATGTTCCTGTTTCCACCGTTTCTAATGTTAAAAAAGTAAAGAACTCTAAGGCCCATGTGCCACTACAGCCAACATCCCTGGACATTGCCAGAAGAGACATCTTGATGGAATGATTGTTCAAATGGTGGATAAAGCACCTCGATTAACTGCCATGTAGATTCAAGCTGACCTTCAGACACAATGTATGACAGTTTCAATTCACACCATCTGTAACCAACTCAATGAATGAAGGCGTGTAAAGAGACCCAGATACTCAGAAACCAGGGTCTCTGTTGAATGTCATGGGTCTGCCAGGAGGACAGAACCAGGAATTGTTCAAGACAAAAGGCTGGACTGTTCTGAAGTGACCAGCGATGAGTCCAGTTGTAAATCCTATTGAAAATCGGAAAACATTATTTGGAAGGAACCCTTCAAATCTGGGAGGACTGGAATAGTTCTCCCAGAAAAGAAGAGTGGGCCAAAATGCCACTACAGAGATGCAGGAAGCTTATTGATTAATATAGGAAGTGCCTGATTACAGTTATAATTGCCAAATGTTTTGCTACCAAATATTGGTACAAGGGTGTCAATAGTTTTAGTCAATAGTCAATGGCATTTTTGTTTATTTTCTGTTTTTAAAGGTTATGATCTGAATCAAAAACAAATTCTGTGATATTAACTGTGAAACAAAAAATTGTGGAGATTAAATGTTATTTCAAATTATTTCCTAGAGACAATTGCGAGTTGCTTGAAGAGCAAGGGTGCCAATGCTTTTAAACTCAACTGTACATGTAGGTTTGGTTTTCATACAGGTCCATTCAGTGAGTTAATATTACCATTGGAGAAAGTGCTACTGCGTAAATACTGCCATATGGATCAGATTGAATTAACTCCTGAGCCTTTTATTGGCATCTTTATGGAATAGTTTTGGTTTTTTTTTTCAACCCCTCCCCATTCCCAATACATTCCGTATCATCTCAAAAGATTGATCCTGATAACGACATTTCAGAATGAAATCCAATAATTTTGACCTTCCCATGGATGTTCTATATGTTTGGGATCCCAGTTTGGAATCTAAGGTGTTATTGTTTTTTCCTGTCCCGTGGCGAGCAGAAAGCCTGTGACTCAGCTGTTTGCCTGCTGCATTATAGAAGAATGGATGTGAAGGCACACCAAACAGGCACTTTAAAAATGCATGAGCCATCCCCAAACCTCCCTCTCCCTCCTTGGAATAGAGCTATCACTGAAGCCTGTTATCTCCCAAACCCCCAGGTAGAAAATGGTAATGATACCACTTAACATCGCTGCACATATGGAGGGAAAATGGAAATGCCAACAGCACCTCAACTATAAAGCAAATCAAATTGAAATATTAATCCGCTGATTAATATAACATTATGAGAGCCCATTCTCTTTGTTGTTTAACAACAAAGGGTTGCAAAATAAGCAACTGCCTAAGAGGTAAGGGGTTTAAAAGAGTCCCACAGAGGTGCTAAAGCCCCTTTCAAACATCATTACTCTGCATAATGTATTCACTTCCACTGTGCTGAGATTTGATATTGATGTTTACTCATTTATTTTTTAATTAATGTTCGTTGTTAATGAATTCTTTGATGAGAGGCATTTTGTAAATCATTATCCATGTAAGAGAAATAAGGGGTGCAGCATTTCTCTGTCCGTTAGACTTGATAAAAAGTGCTAGGTGTAAGGAGAAAAAGTAAAAGATGAAAAGTGGGGTCATTGTCAAAAGTTTTTTTTCCTGATGCATTCATTTGTTGTTGTGTGTTTATGATTGCAACTTCTCTCCACGCGGCAATGTGTGTTGAGGAGTCGTCTGGGAGTTGCGCGAGAGCACTGAGAGAGCCAGATACTTAGCTAATTAAATGAATCTTACTCAAGGCTTCAAATGAGTGGCTCGGAGAGGAGGAGGAGAGAAGCAGGTTGGGTTCTCCACGGAGCCTTTGGTGGAACCCCGTCCTTCCCCTCATCCATATTGATGGCTAGGGATCTTATGGAGGACAGAAAGTGAGAAGGGAGAACAGGAAGTGAACTGAAACTACCATCAAACACATCGGCAAGTGATAGTTGGACAAACGGTTGATTCTGAGTTTCCCAGACGTCTGTATTATTGATGTATGCCTTTAAGTCACCATTAAAGAAAACATAATCTCTGGCCTTGGATGCTAGTGAATCTGTCGAATCACAGTCGGAGGCCTGTCTTTTTTGGCCGCGGGTGATTCAGAGTTCCCCAACCCATCTGTAGGCCACCATGAGGATGAAAAACCTGGACCTTGTCGAGCAGCTCTTGGCAAGGCCAGTCCTCTCTCTCCACAGATACAAGGCTGTTCAAGGCAGTAATCCTACTAGACAATTAATTTCCTAATTGGATCAATTCAGGGTCCCAATTGGTCTCAATGATCTGCCCTAGTCATATTCTAATTGGACTATTTATGTAAAAGGCAATTTCACAAACCATCACACTGCTACATTCAGCTCCAATATGGGATATTCATCTGTACTGGTCAAGCAATTATCCGTGCTTTTATGAAATGTCTCTGAAGTGGAATTTTTAAATGATCTCAAGGTCAATTTAGACAACACAAGCATATACTAAAGTTTGCATGACTTGTCAATATGCAGTGTGTTTTTAAGACAGAGGGAATGTTTTCTGTGACTTATTGCGTTCGCAATATCCCAAAGATCATACAGCCATTTTTCTTCCAATCCTTCAAGCTAGTCTCACATGGAGCCAGGCATGCTTTAAAGGCACATTCATCAAAAATCGAATGTAAGCGCGGTGCAGATGTTATGCATGTCATAAATGATTGCTCCCACTTTCCAAAAATGTTGGTAACTAGAATTACGGCTTTTCATCAGCCCATATATTTCACTTGTGATTAATTGCAACACTCACATTTGGATCATTTCTGCACAAGCGAGAGCTTTTCTGCTTTGTGAAATTGATATAAAAGAAATGCAAATCTATGGTGTTCTTGGCACCAAACATAAGCTGCCACAATGCCAACACGTCTGCCCCTGACAACCCCAGCTGGAGGCTTGTAAGACTTGCTCTTGGCAAAATACGTTTTTTCCACCCGCTTTGCAAATGATCACCAATTAATATGAACAGCATCCAATTCTAGTACTGCACCTGGTTGAGACTCTGATAGTAGGCATTCTCCAGATCTATCACATGCTAAGAATCCAATGGATTACTTTGCATTGTATTGGTTATGTTAAATCCTGAAATCCAAAATGAGAATGACTCCTGCCAACCATCTCGGTTGAGTTTTGTTTCTTGATCATCTGGTACAAGGTTACATATCACCTGTCTTTTATAGCTCAACTGAACAATAGTTGTTTCTCAACAAATGCATAAACATCTGAATTTTCATCAGTTTCCCATTGACCAAGTTCTGAGCTGTTGTGATAACATCCTTGTCTTTCTCTCTCTTCCTCTCTCTCTCTTCCTCTCTCTCTTTATCTATCTATCTATCTATTTCCCTCTCTGTCTTTCTGTCTCTCAAACTGATAGTCGCCATATGACTTATGATGGATAGGAAGCTTTAATGAGCTCTTACAAGCAATTAAGTAATCAGGGTTCCCCGCTGCTCGGTGCTGGAGTTAGTGAGAGCGGTGACAAACAGAGGCCTATCAGTGCCGTAATCAACACAGGACAATCTCCTCTTCTTAGCTCACCACTCCCAAATAATGACACACAAGAACGGCAACGGGGCAACCTGCATGGCCCAATCGCATGTCGTCGTTATTTTTATTGTTCTGTCTCCATATAGGATCTGAATCCTTTGGACATTCCAGTCATTTCATTTTGAAGTAGTCTGCACATTAAACTAGCATTGTATACATTACACGTTATAGTTACTGAGTAGACATAAGAGATTCATGCTATGTGATGTTTTTGTCAATGCTCTGATAAAGTTGATTTTATCAAAATATTCATAAACACAAATGTATTCCTATGCACGGTTTCTATCAATGACATCAGTGAACATTTGAAGCCGTACATTGCCGCTACAATGAGTTCCAGGTATATATATATATATCCCAACATGTTGTGACAAGGAAAATTGAATCTAATTGCAAGACTTGGCATGCACAACTCCTATTCCGCCTGTGTCTACAGGTTGAATGTCAATGCTAGGAAACTACATACAGGCATGAGCCGATTTTTGTCAAAACTGAATGGTCGGGGATAACATAACTATAAAATAATATTTGTACCCTAAATATTGACCGCGATAAGCCCAATAAGTGATTGTAATGAAAAATTATAACTATATTCCTTGATGACAATTAGACACAAGAAAATAATTTAATAATAGTTGTAAATATTTATTTTATTTATGGGAATACATGGGAATTTTAACTTTCAGTTTTCATCAAAAACACTGGTGGGGCCAAAGAAAATCCCTTTCTGGACAGTTTTGGCCCGGGGACTACCAGTTGTCGACCCCTGATGTATGTGTTGGCTTGGCTCTAAAGTTGTCAGTTTCACATTTTCACCCCCCTAAGGCATGTTGGGCACCTCAGGGTGGTATAACACCTCTCCTGATCTTCCCTGAATAATTCAACTGTTACCATACGTCTGATGTCTCCGTGTTGGATATCAGAATAGAGTTGGAGCCCGAGACAATACGTTGCATATTGAAAATCAAATATGTTGCTTATTAATAGGACGGCTTTGTGCGAACACTACCTGGAGAAATGCCGAAGGCGGACTGGTATGAAGGCGCCCTTAGTGAAATGCTCTCTCATGTGAGTGAGGCAAAGAGCTGAGGGTGCACATTTTTCAGATCACGGAAACTAGCACAGTGAACACTGACACACACACACACACACACACACACACTGTATGGAAATCAGAGTGCTAGGACAGCCATGCATTAAAAACTGTGTGTGTGTGTGTGTGAGCGAGAGTGTGAGAGAGAGTGAGAGAGAGATGGGGGACAGAGAGGAAGCAAAAGATGCGGGGAAGATCAGGGCAAGCTGGTGGGAAGTGAGTCCAACCGTCAATTGACCTCTGCTTTGAGTGATCGCTGAGAGAGCACACTTTGACAGCACACAATCAAAACAAGGTTTGATTTTTGGGTGACGGCAATATCACAATAAAACACTGGGCCAGTTATGTTCTGGTTAGATACCATCTGGTCCAGTGCCACACAGATTTTGTTCCTTCCAATTCAGATTGGCTCAGTGAAGGACTTGTGTCCTTTCATCTGTTGTACCCCTTATTACATTAGCCTTCGAACTGAAGGTATCATAATTACTTCATCCACTGCAATTATTTGCAGACATTTTTCACGGTAGTTCAGTGTATAAACAACAACACTACTGTTGTCTGTGGGTGTTCTAGTGCTGGCTCCCTCTGAACAGTGGGCTCTGAGGCAAGGCTCGCTTGGCGTCATTTCCTCCGATTCCATACAGATTGCACAAGCTAATTATGATCTAATAACTGGCAGACTGTCTGCCCCAATATTATTACAGGAAGACTAGGTTAAATGAATAGCTCATCATCTGCCCTCAGTATCAGTCATGTTGTTTTAATGATCATAATTCCACCATTAAATCTTAATAATATGTCAAGATCTTAAGGGAAGTATGTCAATTTGCTGCTTCAATGAGAATTAAGCCAAGTATTACTCACGTTTGCTCTGTTTTTTTCATTGGGGCTTATTTGGTTAAATAGGTACACAGCACACAAACAGATGCACAATCGTAGCATTCTTCAAACGGAGACGCAAACATAAATATCCTTTATTGAACCGTTACACCCTTGGTTTTCTCCTTTGTACATTTGGGCAAATACTCAACCATCCAAAAGTTCAGGGAGAAATTACATTTCATAGAGGTCAGTGTGTGATACCCAAAATTAACAGATTTCTTTAGGACAATGTGCCCATCTAAATGATAAAACAACCATAAAAAGACTCGCAGAGGGAGATTTTGAGTGACGCATTTGGCTGGACTGTCCGAGTCTCTAAAATCACCATTTTGACGTGTATACCTGTAAGACAACTAACTTTCTCCCAGAGGCTTTCTATTTGTGAGGTAGGCCGACACTGCGAACAGCTTCCAGCTAACATTTACAGTGGGAGACAGAGGGAACGAGAGAACAAGAAAACAGAGGACAAGGATGTGGAACGAAGAGAGGGAGAGAAAAGGGAGTGGGACAGAGATGGTTAAAGAAAGAGAGAAAGAGTGACTGCGAGACCGTCTGATATAGTAAACATCATCTGTGCCATCCGGCAGTGTCTTGGTCTGTCTCGGTCAGTGCTATACACGGCAATGGGAGGGGGCCAGGAACAACATACATCTAAATGAATCAAGTGTCCTGTCGCTGGGGGGTGGAGGTGGGGGCTTGTGGGAGGGGCCCGTGGTAACAGAGTGTACCCAGTCCCAGGGGTCACCGTGGCCAAGGCCCGGTGACAGGAGAGGGGGGTGGACAGTGTGCACTGTCAATGGCCCTATTGATGAAACGACGCGAAGAGCCTTTGCTAATGAGAATGTACACAGTGTTAAAGCCACATTGGCGTTGTATTGTGCTCTAGATGCCCAGGGTTTTATAGACTTCAACAGCTTTAAATGGCTCATGTTTCTCAGCCCCAGTGTGGCTGTATTACGCCCGAGTGACTAAGTTGTGCTCATGTCCCCTATGATTATTCTGTAAAGATTAATACTGTGGAATAGGTAGGCTAGTGTTGACAAGTTTAAACTTACGATATTATCCCATAACAGTAAAATGCAATTAATACAAATGTAAAGTATAGAGTAAAAGACAAAAATAAAGATGTATGTTCTCTTGACATTAGTTGTACCACACACATCATACAAACACAGCCTGAGCAACAATCGAGGCATCCAGATGTCCCAGAATCCCCCCTCCACCTGACTCTTGCCTTCAAAGCGGCATCTCTGAAATGAGGTGAACGATTGCGCCCAAGTACCGCTGCTCAAAGAGGGCCTTGTCTGAAATAACCATCAGCCATTTCAGCTCCAACACCAATTGATCAATTGTAATTAGCTACCTGTGGATTAGCCTGGTGCTGCTACTGCTGCTCCTAAAGCCCCCGGGGCCAGAGCTCCAGACAGACCTGGAAACTGAGAGGCAGTCACAGGTAGAACTCCATAGGACGGAGGGGAGAGGGAGCTTTTAATTGCTTTGTGCACTGTGTGTAATTGAAGGTTGTAGTGTGTTTACCATGAGGAGTGTGACTTCACTTGGCCCCGTCTAATTAATCCAATCACACGAGCCTTCTGCAGTCAATTTTCACTTTGCACTTCAGCATAGTGAGGTGAGAATACAACTGGAAATATAGGTTGGTGGTAACTGTATTTCGCTCACTAGGCCAGATGCACCACAGGAAAACAGTAGAGCGATAGAGGCTGTGTATCTGTCTTTTCCCAATATGGGGGGAAACATGTAGGCAGATGTTTGATACAATCATCAAGCTTAAGCAAAGCCACTTTCCTAGGGCACGTGTTTGATCACTGTTTTATGTATATAAGCCCAATACTAAATGTTGAAGTGCATATTTCATTAGCACATTATTACTAATTACACAGTTATTATTAGTGAGGGAGATCTCATATAAAGAGGATGTCTGATTCTGACCTTTCGGCTTAAGGTGTACTAAGTGAATTGCCAGAGGATTAGGACATTTACATGTTTGGTTGTATGGGGTAATACTCCAGCACTTTGAATTTGAAATGATTAAATTACTTTTTTTTGTGCAGGCTGTCATTAAAAATGTTAAGATATTTTCATCCAATTCTGGTGAACTGTTTAGATTGGCACTTTTCTTCACCTTTTTTTATACCTCACATTTAAAAAAAACTATGGTATTTGGATACATTCATTTGTAATATAAGGCATAAAAGGCATGAATATTATTAACAATTAATTTAGACTGGGCATAAAATAATCTGAAATGCATCCTAGCTGCAAACACATCCAGCCCGTTTGTGAAGTCTAAACATTAACCTGAAATAATCATTGCATCATTTTAAATTCGCTGTACAAATACTTTTGCACCTCACTCTGTGACTTGCTTTTCACTGCTCTATAAAAGAAACACTTAGTCATAAAGTAATCACAAATCTTACAACCGTAACCTCTACAGCCTACACACACTGAAGGGCACAGCCAAATACCAAAAACCAGCTTGTCTCCACACACACACACTGAACGCTGACATATTTGGCCCGCATTATGCACAAAGAGTTGTGATCATCATCACTTCTTGCTATTTTTTCCCCCCAGTCTCCACTGTTTTCCTGGGCCTGTACTTGAAGGAGGAGAGACATGAAGCTGTTGCCTATCGTGAGTCTTCCTGGCACGGGCAGACATGGGATGGCCGTGCAACAGTATGTGCAGCCTGCCTTCCTTCTGTTCACAGTGCATCTGAAGATAGCAAACTGCACTGTTGCTCGCACTCCCCGATCCCGTTGTTGTCGTTGGCCAGCAGCCACCAATAGCGAGCCAACTGAGTTAACAGACACTTCCGCTCGGCACATAAGGAACCATCTGTTTAAAGGCAAAAAATAAAGAAATAAAGGCTCTCTCTGTACCCACTACCTCCCTCCTTGTAAACAAGGCTTTACATCAGGGCTACTCCAACTTCTGTGAAGCAAAGAAAACAGTCTCGAGACTAATATGACTGGTGACTAATATGTTATTTGTCAAATAAAATAGTCTCAAGCCTAATGTGACTGGTGACTAATATGCTAATTGTAAAAAAAAAAATTTCTCAGCAATAATATGATCTTATTGGTGAATTATTTGTTAATTGTGTAATTAAAGGAATGACCTAATAACTTGAGTCCCCACAGTTTGAATCAACACGCAGATAGGGTTAATTCAGGGCTCTGATGGTTGTCTAATTTGCCTTTTTTAAACAACAATATTTATTATATTAGTGTTAATTGGTTGGCTTTGAACAATAAGTAATGTCCTTCATATTATATATGATTTCATTGTGATGTAAATCACTTTGGCAGCACTGATAGAATACTGGCAAGTCTTTCATGGAGCAGGTCAGTGTCAAGTAGTGTTTTGAAGCTTGATGTTCCTAATGTCTGGTTTTGTTTACACCCTGGTTCCACAGTAGCCTTGGCCCTGTATATCACTTCAGACATGCCAGCTTGTAGCTAAATAAATATTGGTTGCGGGGCGTTTGAAAAAACATATTGTCCTGGCTCAGCATTCAATCCCTCGGCACTCTGTTGCCAAAACAAGACAACGGGGGTCTGGAGCAGAAGTTATCATCACATGAGTGGCTTTGTAATGGTCAACTGAAAGTTACTGCCATGTCTGTCTCAGGCTTTGTTAATGTTTCTCATAATTATCATAAGTCATTCTGTACATTGGCATATTTACATGCAGTTACATCAGGTACGCTGGCAGGGAGGCCTAGGGCCAGTTACACTGCAACACAACGTCTTTGTTCCCGATAGGGTTAACACGAATTAAGCTATTGCTGTTCTTCTGTCTTGGTCAAGTTTACGCCTTGAAAAAAAGACATTCAGAGATATCTTTGTCTCACTCAGTCGGGAAATATTTTCAGTTAATGTTCTAAATCTGACAGGTGCCACACTTTGGTTTGTTTTTCATTTGAGATGTTATCATTGGTAAGGTTCTTTTTAGGCATCTGCAGACAATAGTTTGCTTGTAGCATTTCCTGTACTGTATGTAGACTATTTAAGCATTTTGTTACAAGGAAAATCATATTTTATGATTCTATATTCTATTTTCTGTTTTGCTCACCTTACTAATTCATGTGCACATTCATAAAATTTATCTTAGTATTAACAGATTTGAGTAAAATGGGCAAGCAAAATTTTCTTTGCCTAGTTTACTTAGGGGGCATTTCTACCATTATTTAACTTTAGGCAAACGTAACAGAAATAAGTCTTACCAAAGTCCAATTGGAGAATAATAAAGGGAAAATATAATTTGATTTGTTTTTAACCAAGGCACAGCATTTTTCTGCTCCCTTTTATATGAAACAAAATCTCAGGGTTTGAAAATCACAGACCATTTGTTTTTCTTTATTTTTCTTTTGGTGACCTTATCAAACTCACTTTTAAAATGTTTCTTTTTTACTACTACATCTAGAAATGTTGACAATGGTCTGGTGCTGGAGATTGAGTTGAAAACAGTGAATTTGTGAATTTGCTTTTACATTAGGAATACCACTCCCACAGGTGAATAAGTCATACATTCTCATCACAATGAAATTAACGAGTATTGTAATAGGTGCATTATTCAGTAGATTTGACATGGCTGCCATATATTAACACAGCAACTTAATGCGTCTTTCAAAACTCCAGAGAGAAATAAACTGTTAATAATTCTTTCAGAACCTATTTCTACTTCCCATCTTAAGTCTATTTTAAGGGCATTAGGTGGTTATAAATGTGAGGTGGTCTAAATTTACCCCTGCAACATCTATCATCATCGGATTACATTAGTGTACTTTCCAGGCTCTGGACTGGCTAATGCTCTCTTTCAGTAATGACTGGAATGCATGATTCTTAAGATCCAGATTTCCATTTCAATCCTCCTTATTACATTTGTTATTATTATTTACACTTTCAGATCTACTACGTAGCTGTAATCAAAATTAAACCTACTTAAAAAAAAGTAACTTAAAAAAATACTTTGTTACGGAGCATCATGTTTGAAAAATATATTATTTATGGAGACATTGAATGCGAGTTGAATGGGAATTATGTAGGCGTAGGACTCCATTTTGTGTCTACCCCTCTAAGGTACAGTCGCCGTATGAAGGAAAGCAAATGGCCTTGGGGAGGGGCAACTGTGTGAGGAGGTTGGGCCCTTTGCTGCTTAGGTCTCTGGGCCCAGTGACAGATGGTGAGCCACCACAAGGGGTGGCACTGGGTAAGGGTAAGGGTCTGTCTCTCCTGATCTGTGGTGTTGAAGCCATGGCAGAGATCAAACGACATTGTGGAAGGTGAAGAGATGCGCCAAGTGCCAGGGCAACACTGTGTCTCCTGGAGGAGACAGGAGACACGGCAACACAGTGGCGGCTGTTGGTTTTGACAGCTCCCATTTGTGTGTACAAAACGTCTCGGGCGTGGAGCGCTGGGTGGCGGTGAATGTGGTTCACCACGGCGTCTGTTGGGGCTGCCGTGACAGAGTGTTAACCCTCACTACTCACAGATGAAACAAGTA
>JACXGI010000622.1:77986-91490 GCA_016801175.1 Esox masquinongy
ATGGACACATCACCCATCTTAATGAAATATATTGACTCATCACCCATCTTGATGAAATATATGGACACATCACCCATCTTAATGAAATATATTGACACATCACCCATCTTGATAAAGGATACTGACACATCACCCATCTTGATAAAGGATACTGACACATCACCCATCTTGATAAAGGATACTGACACATCACCCATCTTGATAAAGGATACTGACACATCACCCATCTTGATAAAGGATACTGACACATCACCCATCTTGATAAAGGATACTGACACATCACCCATCTTGATAAAAGATACTGACACATCACCCATCTTGATAAAGGATACTGACACATCACCCATCTTGATAAAGGATACTGACACATCACCCATCTTGATAAAAGATACTGACACATCACCCATCTTGATAATGGATACTAACAAATCACCCATCTTGAGAAATGATATTAATACATCAGCCAACTTGACAAAGCCTATTGATACATCAGCCATTTTGATAAATATTGATACATCAGCCATCATCCTAAACGATATAGGACTGATTTCACATACACAGATTAAGCCTTGATTTTTCAGTCATAGACTAGGCTTAATCTTTGACCATGAAACTGGACAATAAAGTATAAGGTAACAAAGAGACTTATACATTGACAAAATAAATCCCCATTGGCAACAAGCAGGGCATCCATCCAACAACAGATCCACCCTCTAAATAAAGGACATGCTGGTTAAAACATTAATACCCCGTCTTCCATTCCCAATGATTGGATTGCCTTGTGCCCACAGTCTAGTCAGGAACTACTTCGACCCGAAGCTACCACCTAAAAGCATCCCAATATCCAATTTCACAGCTTTCTAAACATGGATCGCAGGCCTTTTTATTACTGTCATGATCTTAATGCCAGTCTCAGTCAGTCAGCCTCCAGTCCGCTCTGCTTCATCTTCTCTTGAACAGGAAGGCAGCGTGACCAACAGGAGGACCAGTGGATATGTAGTGAACCAGGAATACCAGTGGATATGTAGAGTGAACGAGGAATACCAGTGGATATGTAGAGTGAACCAGGAATACCAGTGGATACGTAGAGTGAACGAGGAATACCAGTGGATATGTAGAGTAAACCAGGAATACCAGTGGATACGTAGAGTGAACGAGGAATACCAGTGGATATGTAGAGTGAACCAGGAATACCAGCGGATACCTAGCGTGAACCAGGAAGGAACCAGTCTTCTGGGAGGTCTCCTCGTTGGTTAGAGATGGCGTTGTTCTTCTCAGGAGTCGGCAGCTTCTCTGAGAGCTTTGATCCATTCTCTCCATGAATGGCTACTGGATAAAACAATGAAAACAAACTCTGTGCGTCTGATGAAACTTTTGTACAGTAGATTTGGGGCCACCAACACCTAGGCCATTAATGTATTTCTGTTTTAATTTTTACCACAATTCCCCAGGTTTAATGGATTAAATGGGATTGATGGGTTAAGAATAATATATACATGGTATTTATGATGTACAGCATAAGAAGACTACCCCATTGGTGGGTTAAAGAAGATCCTAAATATATATTTTTTCGGTGGACAGGGCCTTTAACTGTACCAACAGCTGTAATGGGCAAGCTATTACAGAGCCTTTATTATTCTGTGCTTTTCCTCGTAAAACCACTGTTGTTCCTGTGAATTACCCCTGAATGATTTATGCTCACTGGTCGGCCCACTGATAGACCCTGGCAGGGAAGATAGAAACACACTTAGAGGCTTTCTCGTGGGTAAACACACCATATTAAAAGCCAACTTGTTTCGAAAGCCCAAACACATTTGCTACATTGGGGCAGCCCGGTGTCATTTCACTTGTCAAATACCACAGTGTCAGAGCCAATCAGGCGGCTCAGCTGGCAACACAAGCCATTTAACCTGAGCAAACATGCTGTGTCGTAAAGCCCGAAGAGAGCTAAAAGAGCCTCCGCAAACACCAGCAATGTATAGCGAGGACCATCGAGCACGAATCAAGGCAGTCACGGTGAACACGAGTCAGTCCTAAATGGCTTTGTGATGACTCAAGAACCACGGGCCATCTGCTGCTCCAGTGGGGGAGGACAGAATGGATATAATCACTGTTCAGAGACACAAATTGACCAATATTAGCATGACTGGTCATGAAGGGAAAGTTTGGGCCACTGAAACAGAACATATAATATTTAACAATTTATAAAATATTGTGTTAAAGGAATAGAGTTCACATGCTTCCTTTGTAAACCAGTAGATGTAAAAGTAGTATGTAAAAAGTGTGAATTATAGCTTTAAGCCCAGCGTGATGCATTGTAGCCAGATAACAGGATTATCATGGTGAATTTCAGCTTCTATATACGAAGCCCAGAGGATTTCCCCAAATCAACCACTTTTACTTTCTATGTGAAATTAAATGTTATAAGAGGTCTTTAACTAAGCTCTAGTGCTTTTTTCTACTGCTCTTTCTACGGCCTTCAGTTACCCTCATGACGTGAACGCTTACCACTTATTTAAAACACAGAGAGGTTTGCATGGGATTTCAATGTGGAACTTTGAATAAACCACAGTCATTTGTGTCCGCTCTGCAACCGTGAAGTTCATTTGAACAGCAAAAGTCAATCACAGCCGTAGACACAACCTTGATATGAGACCAGAACAAAAAGGGTTTTCTCCGGAAGCACAAGTTTGACTGTAATCAAATAATATGTAATCCATCATATTAAAAGTTTTCTGAATTCACAACTGTGTTGGGGTGGGTGTTATTAAATCCTTCACAAAAGCAATCAGATGGATAAAGTTAAAGGGCCAATACATTTCACCATCAGGCAATCAATAAAAAACATCTAAGAGTAGGACCTTTAATAGGGTTTGCCTGTAACCTGGCCTGACAAATTAAGGCAAGCCATGTTTTTTTTCATTACTTACACATCCGTTTTCATTTTTTCCCAGTGAAACCAATTAAACAATCCCTCCTTAAATTAGCCATTGATTTTGTAGAGATAGTGACACTTTACACAAGGCAATAATAACTTTAAGGCAGTGTTACTTTTTCATTACTGACACTCCAGCTTTTAAGACTAGGAATAAAAGACACAAACAGTTGTCCAACACTGAAAAAAAATACTGTCTCAAATTAGACATTGATTTTTCTTTAGGTGTCACTTTGGCTAAATGCTTTGTAGTAGGGGGCTTCCTTACCAACCTGGAAATTGCGTGTGCCTTTTCTCCATTTCACTTCACTAACCCGACACACACAGGCTTGGTTAGACTGGTCTAAATGTGTCTGTCAGTGAATCTATGAATTAGGTTTTATCCTCTCTGAGTGGTGTTTTTTGAAAACTAAACTTTTATGCAACAATATGTGCTGTGGAAATGACCACAAACATGTAATTTTAAAATTCAGCAGTTGCCCTAGACATATACTGTAGCTCGACCAAAAGCACATACTTAAATTCTCTGTAGACATGTTTACTTGTTAAGACACCAAGAGATCTTAAAATATTATACTCACTGAAAAATAAATATTATTTTCACAGGTGAAAATCAGGCATTGACCTATTTTCAGCGCTGTTTTATTACAAATTTTTAACTATTGCCAATCCCATCCCTATCCTGTATACTTTGAACAGGAATCCAACATGTCTACTTACTTTTATTCATGAATAAAAAAAACATGTGATCAAACAAAACATTTAAACAAAATGCAAAATTGCAGACTGCAGCTGCCATTATTTTTCGACTATAAGTTGACAGTTACAATTAGAAGCAGCAACCAATGTGCATTTACCTGATTATACAAGGAAACACTAGTTCAGATATAACATGGATCTTTGTAATACTATAAAAGTCTAAATATTTCTCATACCTTTTTTTTATGGAAATGCAACCTCACTGATGGCAACCCCACTGATGGTTGAAATTTAATTTACAGTCATTTTAAAATAAGAAAATTATGTCACTGGATAGGATTTTCAATTAATGATTGTTTTGTAAATTCATAACAATGTGGCCATCAAATGACAGATAAGTTGTGACATGGCGTAATAAATACACATTATTGACATACAAAAAAAGTAAACATTTGGTATTGTGTCATCTAACATAGAACAAATGAGAATGAAATCTTCATGTTACTATGTAATTCACTACGTACTGCTGGTGTGATATTCACTAAAATATAAAAGCAAAATTAATTATGACACAATGTCTGCATTATTTGTCTTTTCGATAGGTTATTAAAATGTGTGCCATAATAATGACAACATGTGCTATGGGTTCAATGTGATTGCATTGTTCATGTTGAGGTCCACAAGTCCTGGTGATGTTCTGGTTTCCATATGTTTTTTTCTGAATTTCAACAGGGGCACTCAGTATTGGCTGACAGAAGTGCAGGTTTAAAATGGGTAACAAGGCAGCAAATAGATGTCAACTAAGAGTTTTATTATTACATTACTGTTTCAAGTCTAGAATTATGTCACTTCACCATAAAAGTATTTTAAAAGCATGTCATTACATATACACTGTATTATTCACTTAAATTAGTAAGAAAGTACACATAATGGAAATAAAAGGGCAGTTGAACAAAACGGATCAAAACAAATTATTGAGAATGCTTCCTGCAACTGTGGAAAAGGTTAGGCTGTTTTTTTTTTTCAATGCTCTGAGGACTCACCTGCATCCACGAATATGTCCATACATGACCGCTGGCCTTGGAGTCCAGTCTCATGTGATGACGGCATGCTGGGAAAGAAAATCCCCCCTTAAATATCAACATAAGCATCTGAAACAACCCAAATATGTAGCTACTAGCTCCCGCAGGTTCAACACACAGTCAGTCCGTCCCTGTCCATAAAGTGCACTCTACATCCTGCAGTACGGCTTGGACGTCAAAAAGCCAAAGAGAAAAGGGGTGATGTGTGAGACCGGGTGAGATTCGGGGTCCTCTGGAGGCCTAAGTCTTTGTCCCGCTCGTTGCGGCAGTGAAGTACATTGCAGTTCAGCGTGGTGGAGGGGGGCCTTGTGTTAATAAACGTAGCCCTCGCTGTACGGGTGTGGGGGGTTGCAGTAGGGCCCTGCCTCCTGCACGTAGGCCATGTTCTCGTCAAAGTGGGACAGCGGAACCGTGTCCTCCTCGTTGATCTGTCGCTCCACGTCCGTCTTCAGCACCGGCCGCTGGTTGTCGGGGAAGGCCATGGAGAACAGGGCCTCGGGGTCACACACAAACTTGTATACGTATCTCTCCCCCGCCACCTGGACAGGAAATAACACAACATTTACTGTCCCTGAAGCCATGACCGCCAGGCTCGGCTGTGGAGAAAAAGGGATTACGGCTAATCGGAGACAGAGACGTTTAGGCTTTCAGGCCTCTTTTACCTTTTGCATGATGCCTTTCTCGTAGTAATAACGTAACGACCGGCTGAGTTTGTCGTAGTTCATAGCCGGACGATTCTTCTGGATTCCCCATCTGCGTGCAACCTTATAACACACACGGACAAACATGCACATAACGGCATTATTAACAGACACACGGAAACAACGTTTGTTATCTTTTTTTATGGCCTCGGTCTTGAAAAATATTCCACAACTACGCACAGTAAAAGCACAATAAAACCCCATTAGTTGTCACAGCAGCTACCCTTCCTGTAGTCGACAGAACACACCAGTTAACCCAACTTCCCAGTCCCACGACGATGTCTCAATGTTAAACGAAGCTTACTACTCCATATTTCCTAATAACAGCAATTAGAGTGGATCCTGACTCCACACCCCGTATCAGGGATGTGTTCATTAGGAACTTGTCACCCACCCAGCAGAGTAGGCAGCAGATGTTACAGCACCTGTCTACCAGACCACCCAACCACCCCACCATCTAGCACTCTGCAGCCCCACTCCGACTCCGTACACCTCTCACCCCATGCTCCCTCTCCCTCTCTAACCCGGTTTCTTTCGCTTTCCCTAGTTTTGTCTCTCTCTCTACAAATCCGTGTCTCCCTCTCTCTTGATCGGGACACAACACTTTGAACGTTACACCCATTTTCCTTTCCTCATGCTAATTCATGTGTTACACCTGCCCAGGCCAAAGGCAGAATTTACGTCCTCCCAGAAGCCCAGAGAGTGTCACCTGATGGTATGAATGGCCCCCCCTGTTCGCTGCAGCTGGCCTGTACCACTGAGCACTGTTGGGCCTGGTAGAGCAGTGCCAAGTTACAGACACACACACATTCCCCTTCCCCTAACCTTCTCCCTACCAGCACACAGGACACTAACTGTGTCTCTCTGTCTGTGATGTGAGCACACAAAGCCAGACGTGTTCCATTTCAAAGGGCTGAACCTTCAACACATTTATATTTTTAGGAACAGGTTCATTGAAATATTAAGTAGGCCACTCTCCTGGTCAACTGTGTGTTTGATTTGATCAGATGACATATTTTAACATGTGGCGAGGCCAGAAAAAAGAACGAGGTCACTTTACATTCACTTGTCCTAATATGAAACAGCATTCTGATAATTTGAAGAGCACATTTCACCTCAAACTCACTTCAAATGGTCAGAACAATCTGGTCACCGTTTCTTGAACACAGTAAGGTGGTAGATTTGGAATACACCTGGACAGAAAGGCTCTCACCTCCTCTGGCTCGATAAGTTTAAACTCCATGCCCCGGCCGGTCCAGGCAATGAAGTGAGAGTTAGATGGGTCGTCCAGAAGAGCCACCAGGAACTGCCAGAGCTGCAGAGAGCCACGGCGCTGGTAGGTTGGACCTTCACGGTAAAGGCCTGACTCTTGCTTTATATCCCCTGAAGGAAGGATGAAGAGATAGTAATGGTATTTCCCGTTTCACATGGCTCAACGACACCTCTCATTGAAATGACCAATGGAAGGTTCGGTCAGGTTTGCATTGTGTGAACACTCGGGTGACTCACCTTCAACCTTCTCGGGGACCACGCAGGTGTCATCGTAGAAATGTCTCGCGACTTTATCGAACATGCAGCCTAAGAGACGACACAATGTCAGGAAAGTCCTATTACAATGAGCACAGTTGGAATGGGATGGATAAGCTCCATGTGGAACTGAAAGAGTCCTGCCTTACCTTCAGTCCTGTTGGTGTGAGCCAGATAGCCGTCCTGCCTCAGGTACACAGAATGGCAGCTAGGCACTTCTGCTGAAGGCAGGGAAGAATGGGAGCATTAGGACAGGATCGGCTACCTGACAGCAGTCAGTCACTGCTTTCTCACTGCACCACTGCAAGTCTTCTAGCACCACACAGTGCAGCTCAGTCAATGACGGGCTTCCTATATTTCACTTGGATTGGAGTGTTAAGAATCATGGTCTAGGATTGAAACGGACTAACGATGGACAAATCTGCAGAATATAGAAGTGAATATTGTATAAATCTGTACATTCTTTTAAGGATTATTATATGGTAGGCATATTTGGAAAGTATTTATTTTAGATTATTTTCTGACACATTTTCTGCTCATATTATCTGCTTCTATAGAAATGCATTGATAGATGTTTTTTCTCCCTGCCTACAGTTAGATGTCGACTGATTATGATTTTTCATGCCAATACCGATTATCGGGAGACCAGAAAATACGATTAACGACTAATCAGACAATTATAATTAAAAAAAAATAATACTAATAATTACAACAATACTGACTGAACAATGAACACTTTTAATGTAACTTCTTCATTAATAGATAAATAAAATCAATACAGTCTCAAATACATACCAAAATATGTTAAATTTGGAGTTTAAATAATGCTAAACAAAATGCAAAAACAAAGGGCTTGGAGCTCTTTGAAATTTTTGCCATGTGCATTTGAGCCAAAAACATTTAGTTTATTCTTCAGAGCTAATGAGTTGCGCATCTTGAGAGTTGTCCAATTAATGACCAGTTGGTTTTGGTGCCGAAAGGCGGGAGGGCAGTGCCAACATATCAGGCTTAATTACCAGAAACCGCTTGGTTTTGCCCGACAAAAACAGAGGCATACCTTTATATAGGAAATCCACTTGAGTAATCAACAACTGAAGTATCTTTGCCGTAATAATAATAATATCTTTAATCATTTTCATATTTCATAGTTTGGGTTGTAGCTGAATGTCTTACAATGTATAACACTTAATGACACTTAATCAATAATAATTCTAATGAGATGCCTAAAGTCTATTACAAACTGCTTCTGTATTCCATGATTATTATTATTAATGTAAATTCTTTACACCACCAAAGGTGCCAGCCTAATCATGGGAGTGTGTTGACTTGAAGTCAGAAACAGCGCAGGGCAATATCAGCATTGAAATAAGCGCTGCTGGCAAAGGCATTAAAGTGATGCTTAAATACATGAAGTGCTAAAGAGCCTGCTAGCTAATTGTCCACTACTGCTCAGTTTATACTTTCTGATGTGTATAAAATAAATCCAGATCCAGGCGGCTCTGTGATGTGTGGTGCAGTCAGACCGTGCTTTCAATCAAATCCTGCAAACTCTGCTGTATATCTCTGCTTGCACTGCACTGGACAGAATACACACGATGTCCCTAGTTAATACTGCCTGCTAACATTGCAGGTTCAAAAACATTTTATTTGGGTGTATTTGTCTTCAAAAAGGCATAATTGTTTATGGTTCTTTGCGAATGCACTTTTGTTAAACCAGCAACGGTTTGGCAAGTGTAGGTAGGCTGTGATTTGCAGCGCAGAATACGCTAATTAGACTAGTAATATCAACCGTGTGTAGCTAACTAGTGATTATGTAATGATTGACTGTACATTTCACGCTAGCTAGCAGGATGTAAGGTCGTTTCGATGCTGCAACACGTGACATGTGGTCAGACTGCCACTCAGTCTCCTTCTGGATAGTTATGTAATTTTAATGCATGTATTCCCTCAAAAACATACTGGCCATTATCAGCATATGATAACGCAGATTACTGACTGTTTTGAAAACCTTAAATCTGCCCTAATTAATCGGCCAGGTCTATAAATCGGTCGACCTCCACCTACAACTGACCTTATTCACAGTATTATGATATTACGCTGGACTTTTTAGGTCGGGAACTCCTACTACATAACAGCTGTTGTTTACAATCAAATATCCAAAACAGTTACAAAGTGAATGTTCAATAAAATGACTAACCCTGTTCATTTAAGGCCATCAACATTTCTCTGAACTTCATCAAAGTAATGGGCTTGAAGAGGAAATAACCACTAATGAAATTACCAGGCTCCCCTCCCATCCCCTCAACAGGCCTGGTCTAGTAAACAAGCTGCAGAACGACTACTAATAAATTCCCCTAAATGGTCAGTCTGGGATATAAACCATGCTAGAAAGAGCTCCTCCCTTAGTTCATCCATGCCACGGATACATGGAAACCTGTGTAACTAAGCAGGATAATTTTAAAAAACTGAAGAAGAAAGAAACCTACTGAGCGACCATTTGGTCCAATACGACATACCATCTATTTGCATTATCTGCTGCATGGTCTGATGAACCTGACCTGTGGAGACAGGCTCATATCCCAGAGAGAGAAGAAACCCTCCCCAGCGGAGGGTTTTTATTGAAAAGTTTTACTGCGGGAGGCAGCGAAGTGGATGCCACATTCCTCCCTGGCGAGGCCATACTCTGCGGCCATCGCTTCCTGGCTTTGTCTCATGAATGAAGTCAGCAGAGCAGTGCAGGGCAGGGCAGGTTCATTCATGCCCTGGTGTAGCCTCAGGCCTCTGGGACCCGGGGGGAGATTAAACCCCCCACCGGCCGTCCTGCGGGGGAGGACTGTGACCAGGCACAGACATTAGGAGCACCACAGGAAATGGAGCCCGGCACAGACACCCAAACCAGAACCCCCTGTGCTAATAATGGGTTAATCCAATCAACAGGCCCATTCCTCAAATGACAACTATCTGCTCTGATTAAAAAGAGGGCGGCTTGATGCTGTGCTGGTTCCAAATGCTCAAGCACTCCAGTGTCGGGTTGAATTTTTTATATTTCTCTGATACGGTAGAAACTATGAATATATGTTAGGCTACACTTTCCTCCCGGTCTCACCCAGTTATAAAGAGGTACATACCACCACCAAGTGAACTAGAACATACCTTGGTGATGACATCCCCCTCCCCGTTAAAGCATAACAGGACACCCAACCAACCCACTGACCTGAGTCATAGGTGAAATCTCTAGGCTCCTGTTTGATCATCATGGAGGGGGGGTACGTAGGAGGGATCGGTGCCCCCACCATGGCTGGGTGCTCAAAAAGTGGGTCGGCGTATTCCTGCTTGAAGCTTTGTGGGGGGAACGGTATATTGGGCTCAGACATTTGTCTGTGGTACATTGGCCGTCCGTCCCGAGACATCGATGGCGGGGAGGGGAACGAGTGACAGGGCTCCGACAGCTGACGGCGAAATCTGACAAAGACAAACATTCAACCATGGCTCATTTTTGAATTACTGATGTGGACTTAAACACATAAAAATACATTTTAAACCTAAACCTTATACTAAATCTAAAATTAAAAAAATAAAATGAGTTAATGGCAAACTACTTTTATTAACTACTCCCAAAATGTTTTCAAAGAACTTAAAATGGCACATTATGGCCGCTTTGTCAGAGAAATGTGTATGTGTTGCTGTGGGGGTGTGTGTGTGTGTGTGGAGGGCTTCTAATCCATTGGTCACATGATGTTTCTTTTAGCCCTGGCAGTTGTTTATCCTTCAAAGCAATTTTTAAAAAATATAATCATTCCTGTAATGGACAATTATGTTATCAAAAATAAATGCCTGATGCGGATGATGTTCTGTTATAGTGGAAGACGGTACCTGTGGTCCATTGAGTAGGGGCTGTCAGAGGGGGGCTGTGAGGGCTGGAGGTGGGGGTACGTTCTGTCTGGCTTTGGAGTGGGGGCGCCTGTGGGGGAGCCATGGTGCAGTGGGGAGACGGGGGTGCTACAGGGTGGCGTCGCTGGGCTGGAGGGCTTCATGCCTGTCGGGTGCTTCTGTTGCTCGTAGGCACTGAGAGACGGCGTGGAGGGGATCAGTCTCTAGTCACTGAATTACGTTCACGTCATCAGACAGAAGCCATTGCAGTGTGGCCTTGTTTTTCCCTTTCCATACACAATTATGTATAAAGTTATTTATTTATTTAATAAGTTAGTTATTTATTTCTATTATTATTGTTGTTTCATTTATTTCTATTATTATTATTCTGACATACAGTTAAATTTGTCTGTCTATATAAATAGACTGGGATTCAAAGACTTGAGTGTCACCTCTTCTAAAAGTCTTCCCTATGCTTCTCCTTGATATACTGTACAGTTGAATAAATGCTGTAAATGCCTTTCATCACAAATCACATCCAGACTCAGCGTAACTAGACATACAACCCTTGTGCTATTTTGGTTTGTTAGGAAAATGTGTTAGCTCAATTGAATTGAACTTGTACTTTAGGTACAGTATCTAAGCTCCAAAGCATATTAGAGCCATTTCCATGTCAAGAGCATCTCCTTTGAAACATTTAGCATAGCACCTGGTGTATTGTTTCATACAGAATTGCTGCATTCCAATCTCATGAATTCATGAATTGAAATGTAGTTATAAAAAATTTAAAACAGGGTGGGATGACTGAAATCTAGTTCATTATGAACCAATCATTATCCATTCAAAACTGTGTCAATTTTAACACAAACTGGATGTTCATCAAATCACATTCACCTGTGCAATCTGTTGGAGGCGTAGCTACAACTTCAATATCTCACTATATATATTTTTCTGAAGCTAGTGCGACCCATACCACAAAGTCTATGCTTGGTCATTTACAGGTGTTAGTCTATCTTTTTGTGTTCAATCTGGCTCTGTTGGTTCCAGACAGGGGAAAATGAAAGCCCATGTGATATCACACTGGCAGATGCAGAGAGCTGTTAATACGCATTTGACCTGGCTGACACTGGTGTTGTAGCCCACCTACCTGATGTTGTACAGGCACTTCTCCCCATAGTGGAGTTTGAAGGGCCGCTCCTGGCTACAGGTGGAGCCCAGCTCAGAGCACGGGCTGTGGGGCTCCCTCTTGATCTTCAGCTGCAGTCCGTGGAACGCCACTACCACATGCATGTATGAGAGAGAGGGGAGGGGCGAAATGGGGCAAATAAGATTGGTGATGTTGACAAATTGGCACTAATTCATTATTTGTCAGTGCCCTATGTTTCTAAATCCACATTCTTAAAGTGCTGACTTATGGAATCCTAGAGATACTCAAGGAAACCCTTGTGTTGCTCAAGGAAACATTTTTAGTGAGTGTTTCAATTTAGTTTGTTGAAGGGTTCTAGAAGGTTCTTTTGTAGCAATGGCATGACTTAATAGGGACATAGCTCAAAGACAATTTTTGAGTAAAAGTAAATCTTGTTAATATGTTCTGTTGTATTTAATCACCTGTAAAGGTAGATTTTTAGCTTCAATGAGACTAAAAGAGGTGTATCAGGTTCTCAAGAGCCAATGCATATTCCAGAGTTACCATTTTATTCCTATACTGTAAATAATCAGTTATTTTAAAAATGCAGTCTTGCTGTCTTTTGTGATTTGGTGGTTTTGATGACAGGGAATAAATCAGAAAATAATGGACAAACTAGACCATTTCTGGATATTTTGTCTCGACAGTGCTACTTTTACAACCAGCGGTCAAAAATCACAAACGGCATCTTTAACTTTGTTAATACTGTGTTTGTGAACAATAAAGTGCCTTGCAGGACAAATTATTTAACAAAAATGTCAAATTATGTTCAGAAATTATTATATTTTGTAGCTTTTTTCTTCCAAAAAGAAAAGTTAGAGTTTTATTAGTGTTATCATAAGCATTTTACATACATTTTCACAATGCACTTTGCTTATAATAATAACTGGCCTGGCTCTTAATTTGACTTGTAAGAACTGTTGTTATAAAATTCTGTGACTCCATGAAGAGCACCTCTAGCGGCGGAAGGCTTAATCAAGACACATCGATGACAACATCTTCAGAAACCCGAAAGCTCCTTCCAGGCAACTCCTCAGAGTAGACAACAGCCAAGCGAAATTACACCCATTCAAATATCACCATGTAATGCAGTCATTAAGGCATTTCCACCACATCTCACAACATTTCAGAACTATCAACTAACATGTGAACATAAAAGCAAGTACACCACCAACTGCTCTGTGTCCATAAGAACAGGGAAGGTCCATCTACATAGTCTAGTTGACTACTCCCCAGTCACCCTCGCTGTAACTCGTAATCTGTCTGAGTTATGCAACTACCTTCCCTGAACTAGGACAATCTTAGATCAGGGCTAGACTCTTCTGACTCCCTATCAGCTTTCAGCTAGCTGCCAATAATCCAGACAGTGACAACAAGGCCCATTCATCTGATCCCACTCTCTGTGTCTATGCCCAGTTGCCAACAGTGGCCTGTGCATTTAAGAGGCTGTTAAGTGCCAAATCATTCCTGATTAACGTCGCGTCATCTTGAGTCGTGATCAACA
>JACXGI010000622.1:91590-125473 GCA_016801175.1 Esox masquinongy
CACACACACACACACACACACACACACACACACACACACACACACACACACACACACAAACAAACTGGCCTGATGAGAGTAGAAATTTAATAATTGCGCAGATAATAGAGAACAATTATTTACTCAGTTCATGCTGTCAAATTTAATAAAATTTGATCAGCCGACAACATACCTGAAATCGCTTGATTTGTCTGTTTACTAGGGGCTAGAACCATCGCTGACTTGTCACCCTGGAGGTTTACCCTGTGCTGGGTTCTTTTGTTTCAGGACCTTGTGGAACGTGGCTTTTGACGAGTGAGGAAGTACTTCAGGGGTTAAGAAGCTAAGACAACAGGATGTTCAGAGTTTCTCCCAACTGAGTGACAGCTGCCCTGTGTGACAGCCAGTGTCTCTGTGTGGAGGAGTCGATCCACCAACACCCCATCTGACGCCTGGGTCCCAGGGGACTGACGCACGGGCCACGCTGCCACAAAGCACCCAGGTTGTTCACAGACCTTGCTGGCCTCGGTGGGGCGTGACCTTTATGGGTCATCGACCGGAGGTCAGAGGCACTTCCTGAGGGGAGACCTTTGACAAAGTCGAACGGCGTCACAGGCATTTCAGACACAGAGGCTGCAGCATTATCTGGATAATTAATGGCTTATGACAACAGGGACAATATAGAACAACACGTTGCAGAGACTGATCAGGATCGTGTTTGTTCAAATGAGCTTGCAACCGGAAGGTTGCATGTATCAAATCCTAGATGCCATCGTCTAAAGTTGTGTCCTCGAACAAGGCACCTAACCCACCAAGGTTTCCCCCGGTACCTCTCCAGGAAACGGTGTATGTGTATCTGTGTGTCTTCGGAGAGGTTGGGTTAAAAGGCCAGTCTCAGTTGACCAATAGTGTCTATAGTTCTATAGTTGTTAAGTAAATCTTATTATGTTTGTTCTTCAACACATGAACAGGATGACTTACAACGTCAAAAATACGCCAGCTCATGTGCTTTAACAGAGGCACATAAAATAGGGATGGAAATGTCAAAATAGATTTATCAGTGGGGTGCCAAAGTACACCAATCAATAGGGAAGACCTTGCCTGGAACTAGAACAGATAGATCCCGGTTTAGAATGTCAGGTCCATCAATGCGAAATTGCTGATGATTATCTTATTGATTTATCTAATTACTGTTTTAAAGAATAACATTTATGTATTATGAATTGCATTATTTTAAAATAGATTGAATTAGAATGTCTTAAATATTCTTTGAGATTGTTGTTGGTGTGTGTTTCTGGTTTGGTGTGTGTCTCTGGTTTGGTGTTCGATTCCGGTTTGATGCGCGTTTCTGGTTTGGTGTGTGTTTCTGGTTTAGTGTGTTTCTGGTTGTGTGTGTTATGCTTACCTATAACAATGGCATTTACATATTTTTATGACAACTTACTGTTTGCTTTGCTTGATAAACCAAAGCACACATGTTCAAAATTACATTTTGATCAATTGATTTGATAAATACAGACCTCTTATCTGTGTTTTGTTACTGACGCAAAGTAGGCTTACAAAGTGCAAAACATTTACTTAATAGATTATTGCTTCTCCATATTTAAATACTATTTCAAAACCTCAACCAGATATGCCATTAACAGTGTACTGTATCCCCTAAATGCAGGCATTATTTTAGCTGCAAGCAATTAGAAGAATTGGTGCCAATCATTCCTAATTAACCACACAGACGCCCTTGAGGGGAACAGTTGTGTGTGTGTTGGGTTACAAACTGTTTATTTTGGCATTTAAAGGGAAGCCTATTTTTGGCAAATATTTCTCCAGTACATTCATAAAATATAATTTATTTTGGAAACAGGGAAAAAGCCCTTACATTTACACTAACTATAAGTACTGGGAATTACTGTTAATGTAAAATGTTGGTAGCTCCACTAATAACATGCTGGTCTCATTTAATATCTTCACCTGCTTTTACATACTCTGCCAGGCTATTCTAATGGGATCTTGTGAACCACTGAAATTCTCCATGTGCACAACCTTAACATACAACAGCAGATATGAGGACAATATATGCTCCAATCTGATGTTACATATGCTCTGTGGACATATTTCCATTTCTGTCTCCAGGTGAGCTTGTGAAATGAGGATGTGAATGTGTTTCTCCTCTCTATGAAGTGCGAAATAAGTAGTCCAAAATATTTCCAGCCGTTTCCAAAGTCTATTACCACACATCCCTACTCATACACATTAGTAATTTGATAAGCTGATTATGGCTAAAGGCAGAGTATGGTTATATTCATAAACTCATTACATACCAAATAAATCTGAGGAACCTTTGGAACTATTAGGCCACATAAACACCTTAAGTGTCATTCCAGCTGTGCATTTGACCTGGTTATTTGACCTCTAGTGAGTGAAGTCAGTTTAAAGTCAGTTCAACTGACAGTACGGGTCTTAGCGGTAGTGGTCTTGGAAGTGTTGCATGTGAGAACTCAGAATCTAACAGGCGTCCAAAAATAACATGGTAGCTGTGGAAAACTTATTTTTGATAAGAGATTTTCTGCATCTATCAAAGTCCCATCAGGTAGCCTAATGCCAGATGTGTCATCAAAACAGGATTATTAGGGAAATTGCAAAGCATGTAAGTGTTCATCTTACAATGCATATTAATCACATTATTGTGTGTGTGTGTGTGTGACCATACTCATGTCATTTATATTCCTCTCCATTACAGCAGAAGCATGGGATCCACACAAGACCTAAAACATGACAAAATACACAACAGGAACAGAAGAACAGAACAGCCACACACATCATAACTACATGACATGACATACACCTGCTTTACTTCTCACAATCCCGCTATGTCTCTCTCCCAGTCTGTTCTCTCCCTCCCACTCTCTCTCTTTCCCCTTCTCTCTGCTTCTCTCTCTTTCCCCTTCTCTCTGTATCTCCTCTCTTTGCTTCTCTCTCTTTCCCCTTCTCTCTGCTTCTCTCTCGTTCCCCTTCTCTCTGTCTGTGCTCTCTCTCCTCGGTGAAACCCATATGGGATTGCTGCAGGCAGGGATGTCTGCTTAAGAGCCCAACCACACTGCTCTCGCCTCCCTCCCACCATCTGTTTGTGCCTCTCCAGTCTGTGCCAGCATGCCAACAGGACGTTTCCTATGGTCAGCAGTCTCCTACTACAATAATGGGCGTGATTGGCCATGGAAGGCTCTGAAGGACATGGGGACAGTTAATGTGACCTCAAGACCTTCTGGCTGTTGCTGTGACACCATTTTGGGTCTTATAGTCGATCGCAAAAAAAAAACTGGTCCAAGGTGGCTCAAACACTCCTTTGAAAGGAATGTAAAAACAGAGAATAAAGAACAGTGAAAGGACTAAATATTCTAAGTGGGAAGACTGACTAATGGTCATTAGAGACAGATAGGTTACTAGGGCTGTTTACACTGTTTCCTGCTCTTGGCTCATCTAAAAGACATGTGCTAGCCCTGGATCCCACTGAGCTCAGCTCACTCCATTTCTGTCTCCACGCTGGCACTACTTCCTTCATAAACACACAGCGCCAACAACGACCTCCTCTCTGGACCCAACCGCCCAGTGCATTACACTGTATATTTATATATCCTGTATAACACAGCAACAAATACATAATGTCCCTTTGTTTCAGGGGATATAATACTGTTAGAGAAGGCTGATTATTTGAAACTGACAAAAGACCCATTGTCGTTGTTAGTCATTGCAAACGACTCTATATGTTTTGATGTATTCCTACATTAATAAAGCACAGTAATATCCCAGCCTTGGTGTCAACTCCCTCTCTTCAGCACCTGTTTGCTAACCCGAGAGAATAGCTCTCTGGAGAGCACGTGCAAGAGTGAATAGGGTGGGGGTACTGGGACACACGGAAAAACACACACTCACACATATACACTCAAACACCCACAAATACAACAAATTGAGGCCTCATATACTCACAGTTTTCAGTCTGGAAGTCTGGAACAAACTGCTCGTCATTGTCGGGAACTTGAGCTAAAGACAGGATCAGAGAGGAGAGGGAAGGAAAAGGTGATTTTCAAAGATGGCCACTTTAACCATTCCTCTCCGTTGGCAAAAAGCGTCTAAGACATAAAGAATGTCCTTATGGACATGTATCTATTCATGAACAAAGCAATGGAACCACAGAATCCTCCCAAAGTGTGCCTCATGTATAATGCACCACTGGCCAGAATTGTCTTTCGGGAAAAATGGAATGCAAATGGAGCAGCTAAAGCTAAAATAATGGTCTCTAGGGAAAGATAATGTATTGTTTTCCCCGTTTCTCTTGATTGCATATGTCCTGAGGTCGTCTTGTCTGTTTTTTGATTATGCTGTAGCTTCAGGATTATATCCACATTGATAGCAGTAACACCCATTGTTAACAGTAACTAATTTGGTTCTTCCCTACTGCTGAATCCACCTGTACCTGCCAAGTTAGCTCTGCTCCAAAGCAATGTGTTTCACCTATCATTCACACTCATGTGCTTTCGGCTAAGGCTAAGATAATGAAGGCTCCACATAGGGTCCAATTAGGCGTGTACATGTTTATGTCACACATATTTACACTCCCAAGAAATGTTTAAGGTCCCTCAAGTTCAACGAGTTTGGAGAATTGCGGCAAGTGGAATATGAGAGACTTAAATGTGTCATTAGCATGTCTATTTTTATGCACAAAGAGGTGGATACTCATTATCACCAAATCCGTAACATGTTGAGGCAGGTCTGAATTACATGATCAAATCTCAGTTTTTCTGTATTTTCACTTTCCAAATGAACTTGATGTTTTTGTGTCTGGTGTGAAACGATGAGAGAAAAAAAACAATAAAACAAAATAGAAAAAGAAAAACTCAATGTAAGTGGTGTAAAAACAAGTCAAAGGCTATTGCATTACGGCTTGGGTGACAAAACAACGATAACTGTTCACTGTAAAAAAAGAAATTAAGCTTTTTTTGACTTGAAGTCGAGTAAAACACAAGATAACCAAAACTGAAGTATAATTGCAGAACCCTGTTAATTTCAACTGTTTGTGCCAGCCAACACCCCTCTTGAAGAATGGGTGATGTGATCTGCTCTGCATCAATAAAGCCATTTTAAGAACTTGAATCATCAACAAGAGGTTTCATACATAGCACCTTTAGTGCAAAACAGTGTAATGCCTTGTCACTATAAATAATTAAAGACCTGAACTTTCTCTCAATTCAAAATATTGGCTCCACCACAAAACCTTGACTTGCAAACATTGACTCCCGAGCGCTTGACAAAGGAGAAAAAAACATCACCACCGTCACCATGTACAACTCTTTTCCTCCTCAAGTTTGCTCTGTGAAACAGACGTACTGCAGACTTCACCGAGTAGCAAGGTTATAGCGAGAGGGGAAGAGGAACATAGATGGATGGGCGGAAAGGGAGAAAAAGTAAAGTTGCAGCCAGAAGGAGCTTCAGCAGGATGTACGAGTCACTGGACCCAGTCTGTGAATGGGCCAGCTGATGCCTGCAACAACTCATTGGGAGAGAACCAGAACTGGAACTCTGCTGCCATTCACAAAAAGAGAGGGGATAAAAGAGAGAAAAAGTAAAAAGTCAAGCCCAGTACACAGGCTCTGAGCAGAAGTGGCAAACCCTTTGAGTGTGAGAGGAAAAGACCAACAGACACTTTCACATTCAGCCTCCTGTACCTACAAGTACTCTGTGTGTCTGATGTTGGGTGTTGGGTTTCAAACAAATGTAGCCAGCCGCGCCAAAATCAGGGAGATCAAAAGAATGGCTTGCAAAAAATTTCTTTGAAAAATGTGTAATTTAATGAACCAATCCAAATCGGCTATAATTTTTACAGTTGTGAAAGTGTTTTCCTGCATTTTATTTCAAGAAATAAAATGCAAAGCAAAAAATAGGCCTAAACAGACCTACTATTTTATAATTTCGCAATAAAAAGTTGCGGCAACCTCACTGAATTGATGTCATAGTCAAAATGATACTTCAAAATCTCATAAAAAGTGATGAAAAAAAGGCTTGTACAAAATGGGCAGTGTCTTCTATAGGCTGTCAGGTTAAAGACCTTTCAACCTCTCATTTTTTGATGTCGGAAATTCACTTGGTCTCACAGAATTCCTCCTTTTACTTCCAATTATCTCAAGCAATAAATCTTTGGAATAGGTAGCTAGGTTTTTCCTTTTTATCTTAATGGACAGGAAGTAATTTATTAAATCTACTACAATCTTGAGACATACTTCACATTGATCCAAGACAGGCAGAACTGTACTCCTTACTGTAATATCTATATCAGGAACAAAGGTCTCTTTTTTCCTACTTAAATACTGAAATATTAAAACTATGTCTTATTCTTTTAGAAGCCCTGCGGTATATACTTCATAATCTAACTGTTGGAGAGTAGCTGTTAAAGTATTCCAATATCTATTTCAAAGCATATTTTTCATTTTTAAAACCCCTAAATTACAGCGCAAGCATGTAAATCTTTTAAAAAATAGATGAACCTCATAAATGATTAAGCTGCCTATCCACCTGTGCAATGCAGGGAATGATGTTTTTCTACCTCTTTAGGAAAACGTATTAAGAAAAAACTAAAAGTATCAAAAAACTTAGTTGACAGAGGATAATAAAAATGTCCATAATTACTTCAGGAACTGCAGTGCACTTTAAACTTTAACATTACAGCCAGAATCATATGCCTGCAAATACGACTTAATACTGGATAAGAAGGTAGTGGTCTTATTCCATTCTAACAACTCGCTACAATACGGGGTAAATAGCAATATATAACACCATCAATGAAAGAATATTTCTATGTGAATTTTTAATTATCATGTGTGAATGAACATCATCACAAATTAAATCTATCAGGAAACGCTGATTTCCCTCAAAGCTTGAGCAACCAACAAAGGACAAAGTCCCTGACACACACCTAAACTAAACAACAAAGTAATGATGTGATCATTGATATCAAATGTAGCCTCAATCTAATCTACAAATACTTGTATTTACTATTTAGGTGACACAAAATATTGTCGTTTTTGTCCTTGATAATGCAGGTCACATAACTCAGTGATGAATAGTGCAATTAAGAATAAATGTATCTGAGCTGTACATTAAGAATGATGTCGCAAAGAGGGATAAACATTGTTATGCTAAGTGTAAATTTACAACTCATGGTAAATTGACAATATAGCCTAACTGTAATTTAATGGGCCCAAATCCTAAAACCCAAAATGTTATGGGTTTGATTTGGTCTCAAAGCAAGCGGATACTTCAAAAGTTAATATGTGAAGTTTACATGCATACAATCATACTGAATTGGAAAAGTATAATGATATTAATGCTAAAAACACATCACATGTTGAATTCACATTCTACTTCCTATTTAAACCACTACCTAGTAAGAGTCCAAATATTTGTGATGTTCATGTTTTAAAACATAATGCAAATAACAAATATTGGACATACTGTAGCATAATTCATAGGTCCCTTTTAATGTTGTCAAAGTGATAATACCATGCCGAAAAGTAGGAACACAAGTTTCGAAGACAAAAAAAGCCATGTTTGCAATGAATGCACATGAATGCATAATGAAGCGTTCTACCAATAAAATATAAAGAAGAAACACAGCCAATACTATCCCATAGTAGAAAAGCATTCACAGTATCATAAAAGTAGATCCAATGTAGATACAAAAAACAGGCTAAGAAGTTTAAAAACAAACGCATGCACTTACATTCGAAAAACATGCATCTTACGAAAATGGTTACAGGCACAATATGATCCATATCATTTACTAACCAAAACTTCTGTGCTGCAAACAGGGTGGAAAGAAGACACTTGCACTTAAATCCTGAAGCATCACGTCTGAGTTATACCACACTGAGCAAGTCTTGCCATTAGTAAAAAAAAAAATTTAAATAATCGAACTTAACAAACAAAAACTATCCGTGGATGAACTCAGACCAACTGATTTTTCCAATCAAAAGTAAATCCGTAATTTTTTCTTCCGAGGGAAAAAAAAAACTAGAGAATGAAATTGAAAAGGACGGTCTGTGCTAGAGCAATAGAGGATTATCTTTAGAGAGAGGTGCTCTGAGAGGAAAGTAAATAGAGTAAAGGAGTGTGTGAGAGAGAGGAAGAAAGACAGAGAGAGAGAGAGAGAATGAGCGGAGAGGAGAGGTGGGTGGTGGAGCACCGGCAGAGGTGGTAGCTTGCGTGCGTTAGCTCTTGCCAAAAGCAGAAGAGACAGTGAGCGGCGGAGAGCTTTCTCCTGGTAATCTGTGATGACACTCTGGGTAGAGCCTCCTCAGTCTCCCTCAAGACCACGCTCATCACAGCCCTCTAATGTATGCATGACACACAAGGTGCCTGTTCCACAAGCTTTAATTGGACTGCACGTTAGTAGGAATGTACTTGGGGCACATTTTCTACCTCTCTGCCTTTACTTTACTCCTCTCTCCCTCTCCCTTTAAAAGCAAGTGAGCTTGTTAAACTTCCACACTAAAGTAAAAGGCTACACACTTACCTTCAGCAAGCCAGGTCTCCTGCAGTTGACTGAGGTCCTGGAAGAGTTCTAGGAGAATAAAACATAAGGTAGACTATCATAGAGGTTAAGGGGGGGAAAACAAGACAAATAAGCTTCAGACACAATTCCCTCCACTATGACAGACTGATAGGCTTGCCGTGCCATTGGCCAGATGATTCAGAGGCACGTGTGTAACTAATAACAACTCAATTTGGGTCTGTAGCAACTGACAGAGGCTACTCACAATCTTCACAGGCGAGTGTGTTATAATTGAGATTTTGCTTAAGAGTGCAGGTGGCCAAAAACCAATTGAATTTAGCTAAATGTTAAGAAGCCGTGAAATTAACTTTTCCCTTCCCTCTCTGCCTACCTTCAGTGTCCAGAGCCAGGTCAGACTTAATGAATTTTCTTTTTCTGTCATTTGCTGGCCTCTCGTTGCAAGAAGTCTTCCCTTGTGGTTTCTAAAAGGGAGGAAACAGATCAATTCTTTCCCACTAGAGAGCTTCTGTAGTGGACTAACACAGTTACACAGAAGACAGCTGAGAGAGCAATAGATGACCATCAATCACACAGCTCACACTTTTAAACTTGATCATGCCCCCAATCTTTATCTACAGAAAGAATGAAAGTAATCCTATTATTACAAGAGTTATTAGAATATATAATAAAATGTTTTACACATATACAGTACATAGTTGAACTTATCGTTCACTCACATTGGATTTAATATAAGGCACTTGTTGGTCTTGAATCCCATCCATTCTGCAACGCTAATGCTCTAGTTTAAATTATAACCATTTATTCGTCAGAGGTGTCCGTTGAGTCTGCCGTTGACCACCCTATATTAAGATAGATTGAGTGAAGAAAAACATGAATGGAGGGTTTGAACCTGCCGTGATAGCGGACCTGAAACCGTTTCATTCATAAAGATACAAAATAGGCTACGAATGCCTCCGCAATGATGAATCACCCGCTATAAGTAAATACACACAGTATATGATAACGTGTGTATTGCACACAATGAGTTATGTTTGTACACATTTATAAAGAGTTTGGCTAACGCGTAGTTGGCTAAGGTTGTTTACAAACTGTCCACTTCTAACCATATAGGATGTGCGAAAGGATGGCGAAACATTTTGAGAATGTTACAACAGCCAAGCGTGACCAAAAGCTCTCAGAAAAAAAACATGACAATTTTGTAAACACAAAAGAGAAGACAAAAAAATATATTGAAACTCACCTAACTAATACGCGCAGCATATATTCACAAGCTTCTGTCTGTATTTAGGAAAGAAATAATGCTCTGCGACGAGAAGCCTACTGCTTAACCGCTCGCTGCTGCCGCCTGTTCGCGCACTCAGCTTGCTCCGTGTTGCTTTCGCGCGGCTTGGCTTTGCCTCCCGTGGCCTCCCATGGAAACAGAAGGCGCTCTGTTTCCTATTGGTTGTCAATGTCTTTCACTGGATCAGATTTCCACCCGTCAATCAGGCACAGTTTAAATCATAGTCATAGAATAAATTAATTATATTTCAAGGGTTTTAATCGTATGAAGAATAACAGCTCGCGTGTGTCACGCATATGAATTCGCCAATTTTATCACATTGCACAATGACATATTGCTTTTAAAGACACTTTTAACTTGGACTGCAGTGTTACTGAATAGCTTTACCACTAAAACCAGTAGCAAGTGAGTTGCCATCAACTTAAAGAAGAAAGCTTACCTTTGCGCAAGTACTACAACACAACATCCTAAAATTTTCAGAAACATTACACTGTATAACTAGCCATCAGTTGTTTTACAGTGACATGCAAGACTGAAATAAGTTGAAAACACTGTAATGGTGTTATCAAGATTTTTCCAATATAATATTTTATGTTAAGGCACAAAAATACTTTTCAGGGTAATTTCGAAATAATAGATACTTTCTTTTTATGCAAATTATCCAACCACAGGCAAGGTATTTTACATGATTATATAAAAACACATTTACAACACATAGGAACACATTTACAACATTTTCTTGATTAACTGTTGTCCTACAGTAGGATGGCGATCCAGTGCCATGACCCAGATGCCTTTGTTGGGCCTGGTTGCAGCAGAGAGGGTGGAGTTCCAATTAGGAGGGGTGCGTGTAACACGTGACATCATTCGCTCTGAGCCATTGAAGGAGATGTTTTGCTTGCTTCGCCAGAGCCACAGGCTTTGTAGGGAAATGTTTACAGTGCTTTGTTTATGAATGTTCAGCTGTCAAACAGTGGCCAAATCAAAGCTTTTATGTGTGTTTGCTTCTTGCCCATTGTGTTGGTGTTTTGGTAATTTTTGTTGTTGCATAACACAACTTCCTAATGCTGCGGTTCCAGTCACAGTCAGTGTTCTGAAGGGTCAGCCATCTGTTGACCGATGACCATGTTGATTGCCCCTGGTTCCACGCACCTGAGTGTGTGGTTGGCGCAAGCTCTAGGGTTTGGTTGGTTGAGTGAATTCATTGGAACAGTGGCAACCACAGCACGTTCTGTGAGTTCAAGTCAGCTTCATTCTTCCTGAGTGGTGTCAAAAGCACACATTAGCGGTATGTGCCCAAGAAGGCTCAAGGTCATTGACTGAAAAGAAATCAATATCTTATGTTCAGTAACTTTGATTGAAATAATGTGTCGAGTTCATAGCTAGTTGTTTATTAAGTCTGTAAGTTAACTAGCTACGTAGTTTACCTAGCTTGCTGTGTGCTAGCACATTTTTTCAAATGTAGCGTTATTAATATAATGTAAAAATATAGATTCCATTCTTTATTATAAAGCAAGATGAAACATTGAGAGGTTGGTAGATAAACACTTATGTTTTAAGATCCACACATTATTGCATGATTGTTAACCTGACCACAACAGGCATGTGTTTGCCAGTGTCCCAATAGGGTCGTCTACTCTTGCATGTCATAATAATTTGTAGACTGATGTAACTGATTCTGAAGTAAAATAAATGTTACTTTTATGCCACAGGTGGAACGAATTAACTATTGCTTTGGCCCTCATTAAGTGTTATAACTCTATGATGTATTAAATAATGTGATTGGCTAAGTTGGCTAAGAAGCCTTATGTTAACCCAGTAGAAATTCAGCATTCTAGGATGCACTTTTGTTTTATTGATTTTATTTTATTACAAAAAAATATTAAATAATTGCGCCTTGAGGTCAAATTAGTTAAAGCAAAAACAAATGCTTAGTCCTCGCTCTTGGGAAATTTCTGGTGTTTCTGGTGTCCTGTTGAATTTAAGAGGATATGAGACCTTGGACCATGCCTCAGGGCTACTTGGCCTGATGTCTCCTAGATGTCCCTGACCAATGTCCTTCTGGTTGTGTGGCAGAGCTAGTGGTTGCCAGATGATTCCTGCTTTCACTGCCCACACTGCCCACCTGCATGTTTTGACCTGCTGGTCATCCCAACATACAAAACCATTGATGTGGCCCAAAAGGTCATGTATTTTTATGATCTTCACTGGGCATAGTCAGTAGAGGACTGGCCACTCCCCAGAGTCTAGCTCCTCTCTAGATTTCTTCCAAGGTTCCAGTCCTACTAGGGAGTTTTTCCTGGCCACTGTGCATCCATTTTTGTTGTAGCTTGCTCTTTTGGGGTTACAGGCTTGGTATCAGTAAAAGCTCTTTGTGACATTTGATTGATTGGATTCCACCCCACTGTGGAGCTCAATGAGGGGTTTAAGTCAGACTACTTGGATGGCCATTGTAGAAGCTTGATTAGCTTAAATAGATATTATGAATAAGTGTTATTTCTTTCCTCAAAGTAAAGGGGAGAAAAATGTATCGAGAATAACGGTGAACATATTAATCTTAGACCATTCCTCCATTCAGAATCCTTCAAGATCTTTGATATCCTTTGTCTGCACTTGGCCATCTTTCATCAAATCAAACCACAGTCATTTTTTCTTCCTTTTTTTCTCCACTAACAATTCCGTGAAGGACAATTCGCTCTTAAGACCTTGCCATGTTGCAGTATTGCAGCATCTTTCAGCAGGCTTGAGACTGAGACATGTCTCCTCAAAAGCATATTTCACCAAGACGTTCTGCTTTCCTTCACACTTCTTGCAAAACCAATAGGTACTTGCCAGCACTACCTGTTTGGAAAACACATTTACCGGCCAACAACTACAACTGAACTCGCACAAGTCCAATCTACAAGGATAGTGTAGTAGATTGCAACAACACATGGAAACTGTTCATATCCACCAAACCTGGACTGTGTTGATCCAGTTTCCACCACTTCATGCAAAGCCACTGGCCACTGAAACCACAGGATTTCAACAACATAGTCTCCTAAATGTGAAAGTCCACGTAAACACTGAAGTACGGACTGCCATTCTGGTTCACGTGTGTAAGTTATTTGTCCAGAGTCCATGCCAATTATGTGTTCTTCTGGCTCCCATACATAAGTTATGTAGTGAGTCCGTCCGTGTTGGTGATGTCAACACCCAAATGTGGGAAAAGTTGACTCACACTCCATGTTGGTTAAGTTAAGGATTAAAGTTTGGATTAAGGTTAGTCAACAAAAAGGTTTAGGGTTGCCAACACTTCCAGTGTGGTTAAGGTTGGGATTAAGGTTAGTCAACAAAAAGGGTTAGGGTTGACAACACTTCCAGTGTGGTTAAGGTTAGTATTAAGGTTAAGGGTAGAGTTAGAAAAAAACCCCACAAATCTCAAGCAAAATGTTATTAAATTTAAAGTTACATGCATCCACAACAGCCCCTTGTGGTGGTACTTACTGTCAAAACATGCACATATGCACGCGAATTAGGGAACTAAACTATTATTGCTTCATACACGACTCCAATATTAGTCTGCCCTGGATTTCAATTAGTTTTAAGTCCTGAAACTGAGAGTGACATTGCAACATGTTGATTATGTGGTCAATTTTTACATGCTTGGTATTATTGTGTTGCTAGAAGATCTACTAGGGGCCTAAAATATTCTTGGTCTAAACGTTAATTAACCTATTGACCAATTGCCCAGGAACCTGATAAAGCAAATATCCCATAACAACAAAGATTGTTACAGTGTGTACAGGGTTCCTTTCTGCTCATGCATTCTAATTTCAACACCAAAACCAACATTGCCATGTGTGGTGAAAGAGCTCAATTTTCACACTATTCAACAAATGTAAACATCAATATAGTGCATTTCATACCCTTGACACATGACATATTTGCATGTATCATACTTCTTCAGCTTTGTTCAGTCATTTCTGTCACTTAGTACCACCCTCAGAGAAAACCTCTTTGATAGGCATCCTGTTTTGAATTTCAACACACAACACATTCCAATCCAATATCTTTTTCAGGTATAAAACTGAAAATAATAAGCCCACTTGTTATTCTCACTGATGCAACCATACCCATTGTTTCTCTAATCTCCATTGAGACTTCAAACAGATCTTCCAGGTAACTCCACTGGTCCAAATCCCTCTGACTAAAAAAAGAATGAGAAATCGGCTCAGATTTATTTAATAGATTCCTCCACCAATTTGCTTCTCTTGTGTCCATTTCTGTTCTACACTGAAATCCTTTTCACTCTCCACTTTATGTGCCATTAGCATCGAAGAGAAGATACATTTCTGCCGCATATTTCTTCTTCAGAAGTCCAGTGAGTCCTCTAAAATCATACTTACGACCGCTTGTCCATCGTGCAAACAATCCGTTTTTCCACCGATCCCCTTTCTAGCCCGTGTCACAGTGAAAGCTTTTTAGTTGTGTGGTATCTATCTAAAGTTGAATGCGCTAACCGTAAATCACTCATTTGCATTTTTACAATTAACAAAATGTTTTGCAAATGCATTCATCCAGGGCAACTTACAGCACTGAAATAAAAAGCAACATAACCTACCAACTGAGCTTCATAGGAACCTACTTGGGATGAAAATAGTATTTTTGTGAGTAAATTCTCTTTTAACTACTTCGAATGGGGTTTCATGTGTTATTACATTAATCTTTTTAAACCTAATTTACAATTCAACCTCATAGAAGTTCACATTCAACTCTCCCCTTATAGTGTACTCGCTATATTCACTTTCTGCAAGGGATTTAGCTTGCCCTTGTCTGTTAATGTTCGTTTGAGGAGAGTTGTCTTACAGACATTAGTGAAGAAGCAGGTTGCAGCTTTTCCATTTAACCACTAGAGTCTGCATTTCAATAATTTCTGGTGAATAATTGTTGTGAAACACTCACTCCACTTTTACTGTAGATATGCAAATAAGCACAAATTCTACAAAATATTCCTTTAATTCAAACATCCTAATGTTATTATACTTGCATGCCTTAGCTGTCCTGCCAAAACAAATGAACGTTTCTGTAAAAAATCCCCTCTCCCCCCAAAAAACAACAAAAATCAACAGAAAAAATATGTTAATTGCTGACTTTTTGGCTGTCTTTTTTTGTGTTGGGGGAGTTACTGTTTTTGTGTGCGATGTATGTACAGATATGTGCTCATGTCATTAAAACCAATTACTTTCAGACTTGGAAATTCAAGAATAACTGAGGTATGATTGTGCACATAAACAACATATTACACATTCTGCTCAAAATGGGAGGTTTATAAATGATTTTGGTACTTGCAAAAGACCCAGACAGCATCTTTAATATATCAAATATTCCGTTTGAAGAACCACTTTGGGTCTTTAAGAGTACCTCCATTTAATGTCTCAAAACAATTACATTGTGTTTTTTCCACCTTCAAACACAAAATCTCAGCGTATCTACTTTTCATGGTTTCAGTACACAATGATGGTGTTTTGACTCCTTCTGTTTTAACAGTGTGATTTGAAAGAAGGAACTAGACACTTCTTGAGCATACACTCAAACATGCATACATCCACCCACCCACACACACACACACACACACACACCCACGGTCTCTCTCCTCCCCTCTCTCTTTCTTTCATTCTCTCACATAAACATACACTTTCTCTGTCCTTTTTCACTCAGAGGCAACCCTCACACTTTGTGACCATGGTAACAGTGTTTTGAAGTGTTACCAGAGGACTAAAGCAGCAGCTCTCTCCTAATGTAAGGAATACATGGTTGAGTGTGCCTCAGACCTGCTGAGGGTACTGACCTGTAAGTAAATCATAGGGCACTGGGCAACAGAGGACAGGTTTGAAGCAGGACTGGTTTGAAGTACCAACTGGGGCTCTACAGTAACTACACACTTGGAGAATCCTGGAGCATTACAGTATAAATATAACACAGTCAAATTATTTGGGGCCATTTCAAAACAGTAATTATTCATAAAATATTATTTTATTATCCATTAAAACAGAAACACAATTCACTTGAAAGTGTTATATGTCATTAGAACTCTTGAATCCCTCCTATGGACAATGCATGGCATCCATTATAAGACATTGATGGGAACAAGAAGGGAAGTATCATGTCACTCCTGTAGAATCCCCCTGAGGCCTGAGAAGCACAGGTCAAATGTAGGTGTCCCGCCCATCTGACACCAAGCAAAGAGGTAAACACAGCTGCAACCCCACACTACTTACACATCTGCAGTCCTGCTCCTGATAGGAAAACAAAAATACACCTGTGTGTTTCAGATATACACCTGTGTGTTTCAGATATACACCTGTGTGTTTCAGATATACAGCTAGGTGTTTCAGATATACACCTGTGTGTTTCAGTAATGCAGCTAGGTGTTTCAGATATACAGCCAGGTGTTTCAGATATACAGCTAGGTGTTTCAGATATACAGCCAGGTGTTTCAGATATACAGCTAGGTGTTTCAGATATACAGCCAGGTGTTTCAGATATACAGCTAGGTGTTTCAGATATACACCTGTGTGTTTCATATATACAGCTAGGTGTTTCAGATATACAGCTAGGTGTTCCAGATACACAGCTAGGTGTTTCAGGCATATAGCTATATGTGTCTTGGGAATTTAGCAACATGTTTCAATGTGTTTACATGCTTGTTAGTGAGCATTTCTCCATTGTCAAGATAATCCATCCACCTGACAGGTGGGCCAAATCAAGAGCCTGGTTAATCAGGATGATCATTACATACAGTATGTAGAGCAAATTGGGTGTCTACTAGAGAAGTAATAAGTGTTACCTCAAAATATAATAATAATATCAACCATGTATTTCTAACAGTTAAACAGATTCTTTGTTTCATTTGCAAGTCTATTGTATTCAGAAGTCTGCTACATGAAGCTGAACAGAATTCCAGTTTATATCATATCTGTTCATACGGTGCAAGTAAGAAAGAAGTTTTAAACTGGTTGACGTTTCCTTGACATTTTTCCCTATTAAGGTCTAGGATTCAAACCATTAAACTTCCAGCAACACATCCATTCTATAATCATCACCTGGCAACCTTTTTTTATGTTTTTACATACAGTATGGTGCCACAGGGATACACCACCATTTCTTAACCTACAGCTAAAAAGAGTAGCAGGTCCACAAAGAATTAACCCCACTACCTCATTACACTAAGCGCAACACAGGTTTGTATTCTGAATAAAAAAATACTTTATTAAGCCAATGTCCTTATCCATAGATCATAAAATAACTTGAGAAGCATAAGATAAAAGAGGGTCAGAAAACTATTAATGGAAACATTTAGAGAATCTTTGGGAAAACTTTCCTATCAATAATTGTGGCACACATGTTTTTGAATAAAATAATTATTTGAAGATGTTTTTTTTCTTTGAACAATTTTTATTCAATTAAAGATTAGATTCATATGTAGCTCGAAATGGCAGATTTTTTATGGTATATCTACATAGGCATACAGAGGCTCATTATCAGCAACAGGCTTGGAATTTCGTCATTTTAGGGGCAAGGCCATTTGGCGTTCGGTGTCACAAAAATGTTAAGGGCACAAAGGCCACATGCCAGGACACAAAGGCCATTGAGTGAAATAAGAGAATTTGGAGCTCACAAATAAACAACTTGAATTGCTGATAAGAAAAAAAATGCATGACATAAAAAAAAACATTATTTACTTTTTTAATATCATACTTTGAATAATTTATTGTAACTGATATGGTTTTTCCACATAAAAAGTTAAATGATCATGTTATATACCTTGAAATTACATCTATTGACAGTAATGTTAAGGCTAGCTAGCCAGAAGGCTAACATTACATCAGTTACCCAAAAGCAATTACTCAAAAGTATGCAAAGTCTCTTTTAACATCACAATCACCTGCGCTAATAAGTACCTAAATAAACAAATATAGTGACTTGTGTGCACAGAGCAAGTAATTTTTGTTTTTAATCTTTCACCACACACGCTGGCATGTTGAGTGATGTCAAACGGTTTTCAGAGTTCTCAAAAAGCGTTCAGGTGTATTCTCCAGTATTCTCCCACTCAAAGGTCAGAACTTTCCCAGTTGCTCATGAACGCACTTTCCAAAAACAGAGAGGTTTGATTCAGTTAAGCGCTAAATGAATCAGCTATCTATCTATCAATAACTAGCTAGCTTGCTGACCTGCATGTAGTCCGTTCTTGTGGTTGTTCTCAACTGCGAACTACAATCAAACTTATGAACAAACTGCTGACTGTGACATTTTGACAGTAGCATGGGCATAAAAGCCATGGTGGCTGTAGGGTGTACCATGATTTTTTGGGGCATCACGGCAAGAGCAAAGGGCAGTGACGGCCACGGCCATCGTGAAATTCCTACGCTGATCAGAAACAATCAGTTCTGTGTTCCAATGGCACGTTGTGTTTGCTAATCCAAGTTAATTGATCATCAGAAAACCCTTTTGCAACTATGTTAACACAGCTGAGAACTGTTGTGCTGATTAAAGAAGCAATAAAACTGGCCTTCTTGAGACTAGTCTGGTATCTGGTGCATCAGCAATTGTGAGTTCAATTATAGGTTCAAAATGGCCAGAAAGAAATAACTTTCTTCTGAAACTCATCAATCTTTCTTGTTCTGAGAAATGAAGGCTATTCCATGCAAGAAATTGCCAAGAAACAGAAGATCTCATACAACGATGAGTACTACACCCTTCAGAGGACAGTGCAAACTGGAAAGACTGAATAGAAAGAGGAGTGGGAGGCCCCAGTGAACTGAACAAGAGGACAAACACATTTGAGTGTCTAGTTTGAGAAACAGACGCCTCACAGGTGCTCAACCCGCAGCTTCATTAAATAGTACCCGCAAAACACAAGTCACAACGTCAATAGTGAAGAGGCGACTCCGGGATGCTGGCCTTCTAGGCAGAGATGCAAAGAAAATGCCATATCTCAGACTGGGCTTTAAAAAGAAAAGATTAAGATGGGCAAAAGAACACAGACACTGGACAGACTAATCTATGTTTGAGGCACAGACCGAAAGAAAAGATGCTGGAGGAGTACTTGACACCACCTGTTAAGCATGGTGGAGGCAATGTGATTGTCTCTGGGTGCTTTGGTGGTGGTGGTGAAGTGGGAAATTTGTACAGGGTAAAATGGATCTTGAAGAAGGAAGGCTATCACTCCATTTTGCAACACCATGCCATACCCTGTGGACAGTGCTTGATTGAAGCCAATTTCCTCCTACAACAGGACAATGACCCAAAGCACAGCTCCAAACTATGTAAGAACTATTTAGGGATGGTATTATGGTATTATGTGTATAATAGACTGAACAGCACAGTCACCAGATCTCAACCCTACTGAGCTGTTGTGGGAGCATCTTGACCGTATGGTGTGTATGAAGGTCCCATCAAGCTAATCCAACATGTGGGAGGTGCTTCAGGAAGCATGGGGTGAAATCCCTTGAGATTACCTCAACAAATTGATAACTAGAATCTAAAGGCTGTAATATCTGCAAATGGAGGATTCTTTGACAAAAGCAAAGTCTGAAGAACACAATTATTATTTCAATTAAAAATCATTATATCTTACCTTGTCAATGACTATATTTCCTATTCATTTTGCTCTATTTCCTATTCAAACCTATTTCACATGTTTTCATGGAAAACAAGGAAATTTCTAAGTGACCCCAAACCTTTGGAGAAAGTTTATATGCTACCGAACGATAGTATAGTTGAACCACGCAACTCATTTTGTTTTAGGGTCACTGAACGGTCATTGCAGGGTCAAGTTGTATCAGCTATACACAACACTGTCAAGTGTGAAATACCATGACCCATAAGACAGTTTGGCAGGCGTCTCTGGTGGCCTGAGTGTATCCACTGTATAAATAGCCTTAGAGCAGGTGTAGGAACTCTAACGGGATAGTGAGTGTCCTGTCGTTGACAGTAAACCCGTCTCAGGTGACACTGAGTGCCACTGAGTGCCATTAGGTGTCAACAGGGTCAAAGGTTAAAACACATGTCAGCTAGCATTTTCAGACAACAACAGCATTTTATTGTTTTTTTTGTTTCTCATTCAAAATAGGCAGGCTGTTTTTGAGCAGAACAACAAATTGCTGTGATTTACAGAGAACAGCAATGTTATGCGGAAAAGAAAACATTGGGTACAAATATCTACTTCACTGTACAAAGCAAATACTGCACTTACAAAGCAATGTATTGGAAATCGTGGAGGAACCAAATCTTCCATATGCAAGATGGCACTTTGAGCAGACAGAAATCCAATACAGTATTTTTCTACCCATGAACTGTACTTAGAAAACATGCAGGAATATATCCATATAATTCATGGGTTTCATTCTTGTGTTAATGAAGAATTTTAAATAGTATATCAATCTAAACTCAATATGGCCGTGTGTTTTGTTAATCGTAGTTGATGTATTAAGGTAAAATATATTAGTGGTTTAGGTGGACACCGGAGGAAAGATCATAAACAGTCACAATAAATTTTGGAAAAGAAACATGGAAAAGGTTTTCAATTTCAGGTATGTCCATAGTAATTAAAAGAAATTGGCCTCAAGATTAAATTGTTTAATACAGTATATGCTTGTATAAGTGATGTATTGTAAACATGATAAATGTTAAACAGCTGAGAAATACTGAATAAATAAATAACATACTGTATGTCTTGATCTAACCAGGTCCAAACCTGCATCTGGAATGTTCTAATTGAAAAAAATATTTATTTGAACTGTATTGTTCAATCATTATTGTAGAAAAATTTGTGAAATATTATACCTTAAACCATAAAAATACCTTGAAAAACAGGGCTCTCTTACCACAAAAGGTTGATTTCAGGTTGATATGATTTTACATAATGTGAGTCAAAGGCATTATTTGTACCCTGACAAACTGTATAACTTCTAAAATGACCAAGACTGTACAATTCCACAGCTTTAAAAATAGATCTTGGTTATCCATGCAACTCAAGATGTGCACAGCACAGTTTGAAGAAATTGTCTGCATATTCCTGCAAAACATAGAAAAAAGTACTGTACTGTACGTGCAGGTATTTGTGTCTGTATGTATGTGTGTAATGTATTTATCACCAATTATTAGTCCGCAATAGTTCTGTGACCAATAATAAAATGAATTAATTTTATCAGCTCGTCAAAACATGCTCTGTAACAAGGCATTTCATATTCTTAAATCTGTTCTCTCATAAAGTGAACATTGAGGAGAAAGTGCCCAAAGAAATGTGTTCCACCTCCTTAAAGATATGTTCAACCAGTCAAACAGTACTCCAAAGTCCATCATGCATAGGGGTTTTCAAATGCAAACAATTTAAAAAACATGAATGCAGCATAAGTCAATACATTATCGCAAAAATTACATTCAATGATTGACAGAAATACATCCCTTTGATAAAAGGACTTGTTCCACATGGCACGTTGCACAAGACCACTATAAAACTACATTTAGAAAAGTGTTGCCATTTTAACTGTATAAAGTTGTAGTCTGGAAAGGTAAACATCTGTGCATGAGGGACACTGCCACAGTGTTGGCATTGAGGAGTGGCGCCAACACATCATGAACTTCTGACCTTATAGTTCCTCTAAACAAATCAGCGGGTACATTGACATGTGCGTAAAGGAAGTAGCTTGCCCAGCTACATCTTAGCATCACAACTGAGACCCAAATAGAGGTATTCTAACACATTAGCATCCTAGCATGATAACTTGGTAGCGGTGAGGGGTCGTCTTTCAGGAGAAGAGGCAAAGGCTAAGACAGGCTTTCAGTCTTTACTCTCGCTGCATGTCCGCAGGATGACAGATGAGAAGAAGCTGTTGCCTCGTGGGGGACCCATCAGCATCGGTGCCTGGTTCTTATGCACTATTTCAATCTGGTGTGGAGAGAGAGTGATGCTAATGTTACGTAGTGGCATGGTAGGATTGGCTGAATCATTTCATGACATGGATCACATACAATTGCATGTGAATATTGATAAAATGTAATCATAATAGTTCTCTTCCAACAAGAAACCATAGATTAAAAACCTGATGCTTGAATTATGTGTATTAAATGCTATTAGTATACCAGATGAAAAAGGTAAACCTACCAGAGATGAATGAAATGGTAAATATCAACCATCAAGGTATGCCCTGACCTGTACTTGGCTCATTATACTTCAGCACTTGCAATACAAACAAGATTAAAGAGGAAGGCAAATGGTATAATCAGCCTTCTACATCAAAGAGATCTGGGCCATTCACTGTGCATGAACTCTAACACTGTAGTGGTCGCTTTTGTGCGTGGGCTTGATGTCGAAATTTTATTCAAAATGATTGAACTTAATGTTACTGGAGTATCATTTAATTGACAAATTAACCTTTCCATTAGAATCAAGAAAATGTTCAGGAAAAAAGACAAACTTGAAAGAGAAAATGACCATGTTTGAAAGCTTAAAGGCCTAGAATTTGAGGTTAGATTTTATTGTAAAGAAATTTATAATTTATTTGAAAGTCCCAAAATGTATTTGTTAATCACATGGGGCCTCTTGGGGTGTACAATAATAGATGTTGTAAAACATTTAAATTGAAAGGGTTAATTACCTTATCCATGTACATAAAAAGTAGGATAATTAGTTGGATAACATTCCATTTTAATTGTGTTGTTTTTGTGAACAATTAACAGGTTGACTGATTCAGAAAGCAGCATTTAGATGTCTGTAACTCACCATGGAAATTACCCACCACACACTTCTGAATTGTCAGAGCCTAACTTTGATTTGTGGAGTTTTGCCAACAGACACAAGTGCACTTCTTCACTACTCGTTTTGTCATGCACTATTCTCTCACATTGACTGAAAGATCTGTATGTAAATTCAGGCTCCACTTCATTTGCGAAGCTTTCAGAGGACACTTTGTAATTAAAACCAAACACTGCTTTAATCAGCCCAAATTGAGGCTGATTTCATTTTGAAAACTAAATAAAATGAAAACAAAAACTCAGAACAAAACACTTGTGTATTAAGGATAAGATAAACAAATTAAAAGAAAGCTACGTTATTACATATCAGTTATGATCAATTCCAGATATGTAAAACAATGCAAATTGACTTTGTAGAAAAACTTCTGCCTGTTAACTTTAAAAGCCAACGTATGAGGGGAACATGGAGTGCAGCAGAAGACAAACCACCAGTGTAGAACACATTGGGATTGAATTGTGCACCGTAATAAATTCAACATGACTTACGGTACAGGGAGTCTGCATCCATGGTTCTCCATCGATCTGCATGGGGAGGGCTTTGGTGGTTCTGAAAAGGGCAAACAGAACACCCTCTTGAAGTAATAAATCCGACCTCTTTAATAACACTGTGCTCCAAATAAAGAGCTGTATCACAGTGATTTTTGCTCGGTTAAAAGTTTGTTATGGACGGGATACGAAATGTCGTTTGTGACCAAACAGTGGTCAGCGGTGGTGAAGAAGTACCTGATGGTGACAGCGGAGCACTGGGCCAGGCGTTGTCCGGCGCTCCTCAGGCCTATGTGGATCTGCCCCATCTCCATGGCTCCCTCCAGGCCCACCACCTCCAACAGTTGGTCTGACAGGTCTACAACACACAGACACAGGAAACAAACATGCTAGTATGACCATCTTTAAGGCACCCTGTTCAATCGAGCTCAACGGTACAGTTAAAATATATCTTAAATCAAGTGGTCAGTCCACGCTGGGATCCATGCATTTTGGGTGTGCACAGAAGAAGAAGAACAAGAAGACAAAGAGGAAGAGAGTGAAGAACAAGAAGAAGGGGGAGGAAGAGGAGGAGGTATGCCTAATTTTCAAGGTGCGCAGTTTGCCTTCCGCTCTCCAAAGCCTGAATATTCACTGTTGAAAGGAAAAAAGCAACAACAAGAGCAACAACCAGCATCCACAAACCAAACACCTATTAATTAGATGGCGCCGGCAATGCAAAGCAATCTTCTGTTCTTCTAATTATTAATTTATTTTCTGTTTTGAAGTTATGAGCATTGATTTTGCCCCTGCTGGAAGCCCAGTGTCGCGCTGAGCCCATCTGTTTCAGGGGCCTGTTATTCCTCCTACTCACCGAATACTCACCCCTCCACAAATTAAGGAGCTCCTGCAGCCCAGTCGGGAGTGCAGAGAGACTCTAATTGAAACTAAGACCCTTTTTAGGGACTTGGTGGGTATGGTATAACAAACTAGTGTGCAGTCATTGATAGGGCTTAGCTGCTGTTGTTAATGCTAGGTTGCCGCTCCTTGGGCTCCCATGTTTGAATGTAACCGTAGATTAGCATGGCTACTGTAATTTTATCTATATAGTGTGGTGGTTACTATTGAGTGGTATTGTCCCACAGTCATTATAGCAACAGGCTGGGTCCACACCCACTGAGCACAAGTGTGAGTGTGTGTGTGCATGTATGTGTGTGTGTGTGCGCGCACGTGCGCACGCAGTGTGCTGACCCCCTGAACGATGTTCACGTCGCATGCCTTCTCACGTTAGTGCTGCTGGCTCATAGTCCCTGGCATTCAGGTATGATGGACAGCGTTACCACAGCGATGGATAAACAGATGGATATTCCTGGTTGCCCGAGGCTACACACCGGTCGGATGGAATAGTGTTGTAGACCCCTGAGGGTTACAGTGAGACTGCTCTGCTCTCAGTACCCAGGTCAGGGCAGACACAGATCCTCAGTGGACAGAAAGCCTCATCAATGTTCTTATGGAGGATGTGGAAGCACAGCCAGGTTGGCAATTTACAGTCATGGAAAAACAGGCTCCAGTTTCTTCCAGAAAAGGAAATCAGGTGGACAAACCTTCCTGGACAAACTGATGCCTGTTCTCTCAGGCTGTCTTTACACATGTAACCATGCTGTCTTTACACATGTAACTATGCTGTCTTTACACCTCTAACCATGCTGTCTTTACACATCTAACTATGCTGTCTTTACACATCTAACCATGCTGTCTTTACACATCTAACCATGCTGTCTTTACACATCTAATCATGCTGTCTTTACACATCTAACCATGCTGTCTTTACACATCTAACCATGCTGTCTTTACACATCTAACCATGCTGTCTTTACACATCTAACCATGCTGTCTTTACACATCTAACCATGCTGTCTTTACACATCTAACTATGCTGTCTTTACACATCTAACTATGCTGTCTTTACACATCCAATTACTGTCATTACACATCCAATGAGGCTGACTTTGCACATCCAACCAGGCTGTCTTTTAGATTCCACAAATATATTTTGGTTTGTATGGATGTCATTATATTGTCATGGTGCAATATAATGACATTAATTTATTTTAAGAGGTCAGTTTTTCCCTAGTATAACTACAGTTTGATACAGGCAGTCAGGCACATGGCAAAAACCTACACTCAACAGTAACATAAAGAACATGCAGTTATTTGAAATAACACAAGCAAGTCATATTTTTACAATAGCATATAATGTAGACAGCTAGAATCTAAATGACTCCTCTTTTGAGCAGGGGGTGGGGGGTTGGTACAACAAGGCATGGCAGCTCAGTCCTAATAATTCAGTTATCTTTTCACAGCGCAAGATGAGTCTTTTACAGCGTCCTTGTCAAATATATGTCCAGGGTAGTCTTCACCAAACTGACAACATGCAGAGTGACAGAGAAGGAGTGGGCGTATGACGTAAAGACAGAGTGAAACACAGAGAGAGTGAGAGGCACCCCCCACCACCTCCACCACATTTGGAATCTCCATGGAACATGTCTCAGTCCTCAGCACCCTCCCGGCGCCCCCCACCCCAGCCCACCATCATCCCCCGTTACCCCTCCGCCCCCATTCTAAATAATTCACCCGCAGCCATTCTCTTCCACCTGAGGGGCTTGTCTCCTGGCGTCACCAGTGGGACGACTTAACGTCTCCAGAAAGGTCAGTCGTTTTTTTCCCTAGTTTGAGGCGCACTTTGTGCTCCGGGTGTATGTACAGCCCCCAGTCCATCCACTAAGTGTTTACGGACCCCTCTAAGACAGCATTCCCTGATCTGACAAGTTAGGCCTCTCACCTTGAGAACACCTTCAGCAAGGGCAACCAGTTAACAGCGTTTGCTCACTGGCCACTAAGTGCCTTCTCAGGTATAGGCTGTTAGGATTTGAAGGATATTTGGATTATTCAATAGATTTTCTTCTGAATTTAATGGAATGGACTGACCACAGTAGTGTAAGGCTTTCTGAATTGATCATGTTGCACTTCCGTATGGTTACAGTTTGGGACGTAAACATCCACCGTTACTATTTAAACCCCTTTGCTCTGCCCCTTTACCTTTCTCCGAGCCTATGAGATTAGAACTCAGTGAAATGGATGATGCCCTAGGATATTAGAAAAAACATGCATGATCCAAATGGGTGCATTCATCAGTGCTTGACTTGTATTGACTGAAATTAAAGAGTGGGGGAATCTCCTCAATAATCCACTGTTGGCAAAGCACACAGGCAGATAATGGATTTGGTACTTAGGTTTTAACTGAGGAGGATACATCAAAGACCATAATCAATGGGTTGCCTATTGTACAGTGTAAATCACAGTAGTGCTAATTCATGAAAACATCCTTGGTATGATTGTAAATCTGAACAATAGTCAAATGCCTTGTGTGATTTCAGAAACTTTCACCGTGCAGTGTGCTTCTCATTTTGTTGATATACTGGGACCAGACATAAACATCTGCATAAATTGCAGTGCCAATATAAAAAAAACTACCACACAGTACAATCTCCTTGGAATGAAACAACCTTTCAATACGATGCTCCCGTTAGCAGTTGCCCCTGTCCACGGTGAATACCACGCCCCTATTGATACACTGTCTGAGGACAATATAACCTACAGTGATCATCCACAATGTGGGTAAACATGTTTATGGTAACTAAACAAGCCTACTACAACTTAGAAATGAGTTGACAGTTTACGTTTGACGTTTTAGTAATTTAGCAGCACTTATCCAGGTTCACAGCTTTTCTAAATGACCTCAGCTCCTCCTAAAGAACCATCTGCATTCATTCATAGATTATCTTTGATGTGTTCCCTTCGGACATATTTATGTATTCAGTGCCCACCGGTGCCACCACGAAGGCAGCAGAACTAACGCGGAGCTGCCTCAGTCCGTTCCTATTAGGCCCAGTTGTCTGTTGCCGCCTACACAAGCCATTACTAGTCAAGTGACAATGCGAAACAGTGACATTAAACTGCACCCCTTCAGCCCAATCCAAGTCCAAACACTGTGATTTAACTTGTCGTCGGTGAAATATTTATTCTATGGCCAGGGAGAACTTTGTACTGAAGTTTATCCCTGATCTATCTAATGTACTCCATGATAAAAACGACATGAATGGCAACTGATTATTAGCCATTGAGTAGATTAATGGAGGCATTTCAAGCCTGGTGTTTCCCTTTGCATGTTTGGTCTTTAAGAGGTATATCTAATTATTACCAAACCTTTGACATAATAAAACACTGTAAAGGAATATTCATATGCAATGTTACCTTGAACGGCAAACTGAAGCTCTTTGGGGTCCAACACTGTTGTTCTCTTATCCTGGGCCTTCTTCCCCCCCCGACGGTTGCTACGCCTCTTCCTGCTCTCACCCCACAGGTTGGAACCACCGTGCATGCTGGGAATGTTTAAAATGGCGATGCCTTCCAGAGAGATGCTGGTTAAGTCCAGAGTGATGCCATCGCACTTTACAAAGGTCAAGGATCAAGAGTGAAATAGAGAGAGAGGGAAGAGTGAGAGAAAAAACATGTAATCAATAATAAACTTGTTCCCCTGGAAATATTTGTGTAGCAGTGAAATTGCACAAAGTAGCATGGATCATTGTGCTAATTCAGTCATAGCTGAAAACACCAAAACATTTAGTCCACTCAGCTTTTTACGCTTGAGCCAGAGCTTAGCTTATTATGCACATCTGACAGCGTTCACTGCTGAGTGATAATTAAGAAGCAATTTGATCTTTTTCAAGCTGGAAACGTCCACCAGAAGCAGCCATGACCCCTAACAACTTTACCTACGGGATCCATATTAGGAAGGCCCTAGGCTGTTAGCAGAGGATCAGACAGGGCCTGTATTCGACACTGTACCTGCTACCCTACCGTACTATACTAAGTAGCCATCCGCGGCTAATTAATGAAGACCTCTGCCAACGCTGGTGGGTCTGAGGAGGGGGAGATGGATCGAATAGACACCACTTTCATTATCACTCAGTATCACACACAGCAGGGCCGTGCCGGGATAATTACCTGTGTGTTGGGCTGAGGATCAGTTAGGGGAGTAGGAAGGGGAGGAGGGTGGCCTTTGTCCCTCTTAGACACGCCCACAGAGTGAAAGTGGTACAAATTGAGGGCTATTTGTGGATCAAGAGGCGACGGCTGCCCTGAGTCTTTAAATGGCGATATTCAAGGCAGTATTCTCTCTCCCCTAAGTAGACTGAACTCACTGCTGGTAGGTTGGTATACAGTGAGCACTGACACAACCAAGCCCAAAATGTACAGTACGTACTTAACACTGGAAGTCTCTCTGGATAAGAGGCTCCTTTAACTGACTCAAATGGACAGGTAATGACTGTGTCCCCTTCCCAAGTTGTCCTCAGAGAGAACAGTGCAAGGGACTATATTATAATGGATTTTTTACATGCTAGTGCAGTTAAATGCTAAGAAATGATAATCTGAAATATCATCCAAATGCTTTGTGTTAGCCTCTTTAAATGGAAAGCAGACAGACAGTTGTATTCACCTCAACCTCCACATAGTCATGGAGCTTCTTGCATGTGGCTGAGAAGGTCTCAGAAGTGCCAAACTCAAAGTACCACAGCTTATTCTTTGTTCTGAAAAACAAGACAACAAGTGTAAGGGGACTAGGAGGAAACACAAATGTTTTCTCCCCAACATCAAAATCTACTACTAAAGGGTGGATAAATAGCCCTTCTAACTTCTCTCTTTTAGACCTGGATTTGAGGAATATTTAATTTCTGGAACATCTTTGGTATATGTCATATTTTTACTGAAATGTAGTCATTTCTGAATTTTAAAATTACTGTACCTTGGAACTATTTTCCACCATTGTTAATCTGATCTCTGATACCTTCCACTAAAATTATCATTTTAAAATTTCAAAATTTTCACACTGACTTAACTAAGTAATTTCCGAAAAAATATATAAAGTCATTCATTAATCATAATGTCTCACACACGTGAAAGCCCAAAGGCCAACGTAAAGCAGATTAACCACTAGAAAATTTTGGGGTGATTACCCAGCATTGAAACACAGCAAGAGGTGAGAAAGGGTAATCTAACTGGCCCTTCAATTAAGTAAGGACTGGGGTGCTGTTCCCCTTGGTCTCATAGGGGCACACGCTCCCAAAGCCAAGGCTGATGATCAATGACCCTGCTACTTAGACACACCATCTGTCTCCATAGCAATGTGGTACTCTGTAAACTAGTGCAGTACACTAGGCTTTTCTTCTTTAATTTGCTGGTTCAGATCTTAATTTGAGACTGTTTGGAAAATAATCTTTTCACAACAACCATGTGAATGTGTATTATGATGAATTAACTTTTAACAAATGTAATTGTGTAAATCAGAAGTATGTTTAACCTCAAATACACATTTTAAATACACAAATACACAAGTACACAAATACACAAGTGGTCCTTTCATTCGTAAGCTAGCAACAGGCTGAACAAATGATGATCGTATAAGGCTTCTCCCTTGGCCTGTATAACAGGCCAAGGGAGAAGCCTTGTACGATACACTTTAGGACAGAGGAAGGTGCAAAATCAAGCAAACTGAAAAACATATATACTCCACTTGAACAGTAAGGAGAGAATGGTGTAGTGTTGACCTAATACCCAAAGGGAACAATCATACAGAACGTAGAACGGATTTATAAATACATTCTCGATGATTTCTTATAGACTCTCCAGGCATACATGGCCTACAAGGTGAATCAATATTTTTAAACGCTCTGGTAGTCACAGTTTAGCCTGCAAAGATTGTGTCTACCTTACTGTTCCCTTCAGATAGAGTTAGTGAGCCTTGGTAGACTCATAATAAATATGTTGGGGAGAAGATATCTATCAACATGTGTTAAGAGAGATGATCAACACTCATGCCTGGCAAAAACAGAAAAACTACGTATTTAAAGGAGTATTATTAGCTACTATTTGTATATGCTGTACTGTACATTAAGTCCATGTTGAACATCAATAATCAGGCATTAATCACTGGCTGTGGACTGACTGCTGCTCTCACTTTAATAACATTACATCCCATTCGTTTTGGATGTGTATTAGCTCAAATGTTTCCTAATTGGAGAACGCTTGGCTTTCTGGAGAGATTTCTTTGCAAGCATACCTTACAACCATTGGTGGATTTAGATAGGAGCCACAGTGGAAGATGTATTATCATGGTCTTTGGAGACCAGGGGAAAAAAACACCTTATAACAGTGCTGACATGCAAAACTGAATACAGTAAAAAAAAATAATAGAAAAAAAAAGGGCCTTCACTGGAATCAATGCCCTACAAGCAGGATGTATTAGTATCAGCAGATAAACAATTCCTCAATTATTGATTTCCTCATTAAGAGTTTTGTCAGGACCATTTAGCCTCTTTATAAATGAGCTTTTATTAGCCACTTGCAGGATTCCCTGGGCCGATGTTGATTTATAATGTGCAACATGGTCAATAGGTGCGGGAGAGAAGGACGGAGGCAGAGGGGGGAGAGAGAGACAGAGAGAGAAAGAGAGGGATGGGGGAACACGCTGAGATGGCCTACAACACAGCGACATACCTAGCGGATCTCAAACCTGACCTCCATCGTACCATTTCAACACAGGTCTGGAGCCTACAAGGGGGAAACTGTCTAGGGTAGCCGAGAAAAAATACACACAAGCCCTCCTGTCGCAGACAAAACACAGACTCAGATAGGATTCATGAACAAACAAATGCAGTGGCCTTATTCTCAGGGCTATTCAAAACCAAAGTGACTTGTGGTGCGGCTGAACCTAAACAATATGCAGTCATTACACCTGCAGTGAGTTGTTGGATGAATCATCTCCAACTCCCTCCGAAATAGTTGTAGTTTGTTTATGTTGTTTTTGTCGTCTGGGGCACTGCCACTGTGACCTTTAGGACACAAGGGAACGGCGCATATCTCTAAGCAGCTGTATCATTTGGTTGCCTCATGGAGTTTCTCTGTATTTACATGAAAAGGGAACTCAAGAAGAATAAAATTCTCCTCAGTGGGTCTTCTAAAACAGTACACCAGTCATCGGCCTAATGCAGAGTCTACAACATACGATTTGGGAATAGTTTGTTGAAGCCTGACCGCCCTGTAGATTCTCACCACTAAACATAGGATTTCTAAAACATACAGCACATTCACTCTTTCACAGTACAATATATCGGTTCAGAAGGACACATTTGAGCCAGTATTGTATTAACGGGTCCCCAGGTTTTTGTGTACTATGTCAACCAACGGTCTTCTACTATGGTATGCTTAACTGTTTTGTGGGGGGGGGGCAATTCATATGATTTGTTACGAATCCAATTCAATCCAACATATACCTAGACAGTATATTCACATTTTTACAGTATAAAATAACCAAAACCAAAACGCAGCAATGTTCTCTTTGAGTAGTAGTTAAACACGGGAGTAGATGGAATAGATAATCCACATCTGACTGTCCTGTCGATTCCCACTACTTAACCTAACAAGAGCGTCAAGGCAACAAATCACGGCCTTATCTCCCTGTTCATTAGGTAATTAGGAGCATCCAATTGGCCCAATCGGATTCCCATCCGTTATGTGCTGATAGACTGGCGCTCAGCACAAGGCCCATCTGATCTGTCACAGCTGGAGGAGGGGGAAGCTCCTGTAGGACGGCCATTGACGATCAATGGAGAATCAACTGAAAACCACCATCATCTGAATCTGATCATCTGAGGCTTCTAAGGTGGGTAAAGACACCTGACTTTGAGATAGAAGTGAATATAACGTTGTGTGTTATCCAGAGGTTGCCCATGAACTCCACATCCATAATACATCACAGACGTAAGTTGATTTCGAAGATCAGATACGCAAAGGAGCGCACGCACAATTTGCCTTTGTCCAGAAAACCTTTACCAGCAAATTAACCTAAGTACGCTCATGTAAAGCATGGCAACATTACATAAGGGCGTGGGACTCGCCCTTATGTAGCTACAGCTGCGATGTCAAAGCCAACACTGTCTCGGGTTTCACCGACCGCTGAAACAACCAGGTCCCTGAGCCAGCGGGCAGGACCCAGTATTATGCCCCATCTCGCTCCTCATCGGTCAACCCATCTACTTTTAAACTGCCCTCTTGTCACTGTATTATAGGTTGTCAATGGCAAACAGGCTTCAGTGTTGCATGGCTGTCCTTGGGCTACAGCACCTTTTAATCCTCTTTAATGTCCTTTCTACTGTCCACTGTTGAGCAGGAGGCCGTGGCCACATTGATTTTTCCCCCCTCTGACACTTAATTTACGCCGCCATGATCTATGACCTTATTTTCACACTAATTTCTTCTTGATCAGAGGTGATAAATATCCCATTGACATAACCATCTCTGTGCATTGCATCGATGCACTGTTTTGTTTAACATGACACCGCCCCAAGTGCTACAACTCTGACTGGCAGGTTGAGAAATGGCCTCTGTTGTCTCCCGTATCGATAGGCCCAGTAGATCGCACAATAAATGGGCCCGTTTGAACTGCAAGCAAATTAGCCCCTGGGTGTATTAAAACCTCCCAGTATCATATCTAGGATCATTTTATTTAAGGTGAGGCCAGATGTGCTGTTCCTGCAAAGCTCAATCGTAATAATAAACCTAGCCTTGAACTTTCGACATGTTTTTATTCACTGTTGACAATCAAAATGTCTAGGCTCACCACGGCATAACAACTGAAGTAAGAGAATATACAGCACACGGCCGTATGAACCGTTCCGATATAGACCACAATAATCAGATACATGATATCTCAAAACATGAAAATCTGTCTAATGTACATTTTTTTTGCAGTCTGTTATCTCTCACCCCAGACGCGAACATACTGCTGGTGCGGAGGTGTGAGGAGAGAACAGTGTAGCCAGCTGGTGACTCCACAGGGGCCAGGGATCTGACTGAGGACTGGGGGACTCTATGGGGGAGTGGTGGGGAGGAGCAGATAAGATATGGTGGTACAACGTCAGAAATAATAGGCCAGAGACACCGCCGTTGGGTTTTTTTTTCTGTGGAAGTGTCGTAGCAAATTTTACTTCACGACCACGTTGAACTGGAAAAAAACTATATTTGGAGGGTGCCAACAGTTTATCTAACACTAACCCTCTACAGACTAGCATTTCAACTGACCCTAAACTAACTTTAACCCTGATCATTAATGTTTACCCTAGCCATGATTCTAAACCCAAGCCTAACGCTACACTAATTGTAAACCTAACAATTGCACTAACCCTGGTTTTAAACCAAACTCTAACTTTACCAAGCAGTTGATTGTCAACCAGTAGTTGTTTGTGGCAGAATTGTCCAAATCTTTCCTTGCGCTCCTTTGGACTTTTTAGTATTTTTTTAACTGGCACATCTGCTTCAATTAGTCAAAGAATCAATTCCTTTGCCTTAGTGAATCAGACATTGTACTTTTTGGTTTTAAGGGACAGGTTTGGGAAACTCTGATTTATGGGACTGACTCAGAAAGACTGATACTTTAATTCTGGATATCTCTCAACAAGTGTCAAAGGTGTGTTCATATAGAATACAGTGGATATAAAAAGTCTACACACCCCTGTTAAAATGCCAGGTTCTTGTGATGTAAAAGAATGAGACAAAGATAAATCATGTCAGAAATGTTTCCACCTTTAATGTGACCTATAATGTGAACAATTCAATTGAAAAACAAACTGAAATCTTTGAGGGGGAAAAATAAAAAACTCACAATAACCTGGTTGCATAAG
>JACXGI010000623.1:0-23802 GCA_016801175.1 Esox masquinongy
CAGGCAGTCGTGGGTGAAGAGGGAGTACAGGAGCGGGCTCAGCACACAGCCCTGGGGGGAGCCAGTACTGAGAGTCAGTGAGGAGGAGGTGGTGTTGCCCATCCGCACCACCTGGGGTCTGCCCGTCAGGAAGTTCAGGATCCACCTGTGCATAGAGGGGTCGAGAACCCAGATCCCTGAGCTTCACCGCTAGCTTGTGGGGCACAATTGTGTTGAAGGCTGAGCTGTAGTCAATGAACAGCATTCTCACATATGTGTTCCTCTTGTACAGATGAGAGAGCGTGGAGTAGAGGGTCAGAGCAATGGCATCCTCTGTAGATCTGTTATGTCTATAGGCAAACTGCAGCGGGTCAAGTGTTACAGGCATGGAGTCTGTGATGTGTGTTTTAACTAGCCGCTCAAAGCACTTCATGATGATTGGTGTGAGTGCTACAGGGCGGTAGTCATTTATGCAGAGGACTTTTTGCTTTTTTGGCACAGGAACAATTATGGACTTTTTGAAGCAGGTGGGGACCACTGACTGACGTAGCGATAGGTTGAAGATATCAGCCAGTTGGTCTGCACAGACCTTGAGAACACGGCCTGAGATGTTGTCTGGTCCAGGAGCCTTGCGGGTGTCAATTCTTTTTAGGGCTTTGCAAACGTCTGCCCTGGTCATTTGTAAAGGGCAGCCGTCCTGGTCCATTTGAGTGTCCATGCCAGGGATGATGTTCTCAAAGCGAGCAAAGCCGGCACTTCCCCCAAACTGCCTGAATAGCCTTTATAGTCCGTGATGGTTCTCAGACCACTCCACATGTTCCTGGTATTGGAGCCCTGGTAGAGAGATTCTACTTTGACCCTGAATTGGCTTTTTGCAGTTTTTATTGCCTTCCTGAGGTCATACCAGGATTTCTTATAATTATCCTTGCTGCCGGAGTTGAATCCTGCAGTCCGTGCCTTAAGCATGGCACGAATACCACTGTTGACCCACGGTTTTTGATTATGATTTTGTAGTTGTACATGGTACAACGTCGTCGATACATTTGCTAATAAAACCGGTCACGGACTCTTGTGTATTCGTTGATACTGCCTCCAGACGCCACTCGGAACATTTCCCAGTCGGTAGTGAGGAAACAGTCACGTGAGTCGACGTCCGATTCGTCCGTCCATCGTTGAATGGACCTCGTCACTGGCTTCTCTTGTTTTAGCCTCTGTAAGCAGGGAGCAACAGTATCGACGCATGGTCTGATTTGCCGAAAGCAGGACGGGGGAGGGCCTTATTATCCAAGATGAAATGGAGAGTAGACATTGTCTAGAGTGTTTTCCCGCGTGTCGGGAAGTCGATGTGTTTTTTTTTAAACTTCGGTAGGACTCTCCTCGGATTGGCGCCATTAAAATTGCCCGCAACAGTAAAGGCCGCTTCCGGGTGTAAACATTCAAGTCTATCGATAACTCGAAAAAGTTCGTCAAGCGCAGCCCCAGCGTTGGCTTGGGGGGTGTACACAGCTATTTAAAATGACTGATATCTACTCCAGGGGTAGATAATAAGGTCGACATTTAATCGTAAGATGCTCCAGATCAGGAGAGCATCCAGAAGAAATACAGTCCGCGTCCCGACACCAAAGATTGTTTACCATGAAGCAGACACCACCCCCTCTGCTTTTACCGGACTCTGCTGTTCGATCCTGCCGATGAATGGATAGCCCTTTCGGAACAATGGCCGCACTTGGGATTGAGGGCTCCAGCCATGTTTCAGTGAAAACCAGCACGTTACAGTTCTTAATGTCCCGCTGGAAAGCTAGCCTGCTCCTAACTTGCTGTTTAGTGACTGGGCGTTCGCTAAGAGAATACTTGGGAGAAGAGCACGGTTTCCCCGCTGCCGCAGTCGGACCAAAACTCCACCCCGCTTCCCACGCGTTCTCCGTCAGCGTCGTTTTCCAAGTGCTTGCTCAGGTAAGCACAACAAAGGGTATCCCGGGTTGTTCGTTGAACTTGATGTTCTGGAAGAAAAAGACGATTCCAGTGCAGTTCTGATGTCCAATAGTGATTGTCTGTCATATGTTAATAACGCGGTTGCAAATGCAGCAAAATTACACATTAGTAACAATAATAAAACAATAAATGTGTGTTGACCTTATGTGAATGACCACAGTGTGTTGACCTTAAGTGAATGACCTTAAGAAACATACCATCACAAGGGGTTCATTAACAGTACAGAAAAAAAGTGTTATGCAGATATGTTTTTGGAAATTTTCACATGTGCTTAGAAGTTTTCACATATAGAGACATAGTTTCACATGTGCTTATTTCAGGGCATCACATGATGATACTGGCAGTTTTCATGCGATAATATGTTCAAACAAGATCATACGAGATATACATGTGTCCAAATGTGAAATTCATTTATTTTTTCCTGTAATGCCTTACACTTTCATAAAGCACAGTTTAAACAAAAAATATTTTTGGTTTAAAGATAAGCTCAATTGAACACATAAATGAGGCAGTGAATTGAGATAGAAAGCATGAAAGAAATTCAATGCCATTAAAAAAAACATTTTATATGAAAAGATTTTGCAAACATGAAATCAGTGAGTAATTAAAGCAATTGCACTGTAGGGCAGCGAGGTGTGGGGTCCAATAGCAAATCAAGATTTCACTCAATGTGACAAACACCCCACTGAAACCCTGCATGCAAAATTCCATGGGATTCCCTAATATGTCGAGAGAAACGCATTCAATAATACATTCAGTCCTGAATAAGGCCAGTCCTGAATATGTACTACGAATAAAAACGTTTTTACGAACATATTTTAGCAACATCTGAAATACATTCACCAACTCTCGTATCATTACAAAGCCATGCAATTCAAAAAGTTGAGCAAAGGTAAGAGTCTCTTCTTCAAACAGTCCCTGGGGCTGAGTTAACAGCACAACATGTTGCGGCCTGTCACAAAACGAGAGTGTCTGACAGACCAATAATTGATATTAATGTTATTATTGTATATATGTTTATTTTTTTCAGTTGGTTACTGTTGTACTAACTGTCCTGTTGGCAACCTTGATCACTACTTAATCAATGTTCCGTTTAAAATTAAATTCATATTATTCCCAGAGTACGCTGGGCAATTATGTAGGCTACAATGTTAAGTCATGCCGAAAAAGTTATTTCAATTTGAATTTGGATCTGTCTTCCAGAAGTCGTTTCCTTTCGAACCGTTTCGGAAACATTTGATTTGGTTTGTCTGTGAACGTACCGTTTGCTGGGCCCTCGAAACATTCGTCACGATCTCGTCTATATGATTTACATCCTAAAAAGTGAGGTCAAGTTATTTGCAATTGTATTAATCAATTTATTTCACCTTTTGCCGTATGCCCACATTCAACCAGTGATGTAAGCTACCTTTCCGCCACAAATGAAAGGCAAGATCATCTGTTCGTAAGGCGTTAACTGAAAGTCCGGCTCTACACGGAAGTCTACACGTGAAGTTCACAGATTGGGGCGGTTCTTCTGCAACAGTCTCCATGATGACAGTGGGTGGTTTACTCATTATTTATAATGGCGTTTTCCACGTCAGATATGAAACGTGTGGTCAACCTATTCAATTAACGTGTTAGTACAGTTAATTCAGTCAACATGTAGGACCAAGTCGGACACTTTTATCCATAGGCCAACACACTTTTAAATGAGGTGACCACTGACCAACGTTGGTCAACGACTTTCCACGATAATAAGTTAATTTGAACAAGCCGATTTTCCCATGCATTTTGACAACATTGCTGGATACGGTCCTTCTAAATGGTGTATGCGATGGTACAAACCGTGAACCATTAATTTAAAAGACTTTTTACGAGGTGCGACAGCAAGTAATAGATGATTCTTTGTTGCCTTTCTTTTTCTGCTTAATCAAAATACGTTTTTTTACTAATATGAAATTAGCGACATACCATGGTTTTAGCTTTGAAATTTGATGGTAATGCCATGCACCTAAATAATACAATCCATTACAAAAATACGATTAAATTACAGTTTAATCATTATTTTTAAATGTTCGAACAGTTCATCCACTTTTGTAAAAAAAAAAAAAATGCACTGAAAATATGGGGACTTAACGTCCCCTTGTGACCAGTTATCAGAGTTTGCCAATTGATTTACCACTGCAGCCATCTTAGGCTACTCATGTTACTATACAGTATATAGGGCTACTCAGAATTCTGCTTTGTTTAAAGATGTGGCTAGTGGTATACAATATACCCATAGGACAGTATACACTACTGCAGTATAATGAAAGATGTTTGTGAAGGTGCCATGTTGTCTGGGGTCTCAACTCAGTGGGACGTCCTAATCTCACACCAGTGGGCCTATTTGCTTCCTGAAAAGAACGGACATACACGATGGGGGCCAAGGTAGCCCCATCCGCTCAGACGAACCAGTTGTGAGGATGGACAAATAAACAAATTGGAAATATGACTTTCGTTGGATTAACCTCATTGACATTTGGTATTTTAATGTGTGTCTCATAAAGGGATAAACTCTCCAATAGGTTTTAATGCTGTACATGTTATGTATTGTTTGTTACAGGTAAATGCTTACTGGATGAAGAATCCTGCAAGACCAAGGGACTAGCTTGGATGGTGCTAATTGAATATATGTAAATGTGTGAATGCCGGTATCTTTTTTTTAATTATTTTAGCCAAGGTGAGGTGATCCTGTTATAGATGCAATGGGGGAATTTGGAATCGGTCTGTCTGGGTGGGATAAATGGGGAAGCCTGACTTGGTTCTTGGAGTCTATCTTTAACAGAAGCTCCTAGCACACCTTTGTGCTATAGTGTCTTAAATACTTATGGTCTACTTAGTAGACTGTTAGGCTAGTTGGGAGGATGTTGAATCGTGTTGGTATGTAAATATGTTTTGTATTGTAACATTATTACTTGATTGGAATAAATTGCATTAATTTGGAATATAGATTTCTACGGCATTCCACGTTCATCTCCTTACTCCAGCTCGTAGGGCTACTGGTAATTACACACACATAAGTAAGTCTAAGTAACCAGAGTCCTGGATTTTCAAAGCAGTCTGTGTAGCCCCAGGAACACATGCCATTTTACTGTATGGTTTGTGTTAAACCACCTACACCTTATGAGCGCTTATGATGACAGATATAGGTAAATACACATACATAAATTGAAGTGACCAGACTAATCATCCCTGAGTTTTGCGTCGCTACACAATCCTTTGTTTTCTGTACTTGACTGATGAGGAGCATTGAGGATAACGTAGGCCGTGAAACACATGATCTTTTAAATGTTTGGCTTATGATGAAAGATTAGCTACCTTTTCTAAGAACTTCCAGCATATTATGGTCATTTATGATTGCATATGTTTACAAACAATATGAAGTCAGATTATTAGATATTAAATGATCACGTAGGTCATAGATTCTCATTTTGCACTAATCTTCCTACCTGTCCACTAGGTGGCATTCGAAGGGGTTTACCTTTTATTCCCTCATACTACACTATAGAGACATTACCCAAAATCAACACAAAACTTGAGTCCACATACATTCATGTACAATATGAAAGCAGGTTGTGTGAATATGAGTTGGAGGAGTAAGTGTGTTGAGAGTATATTCTATGTATTATTTTACAGTTATATAGCGATTTACAGTTGTGTGCACATTTACAGATGAATATAGGTAATTTTTCATATATTTTGATAAAGGGAGATAGTTTATCACATTAATGTAGGTACTCAGACCCTTTATTCAGTTCTTTTTTTTTAAATGCCTTTGGCAGCAATCCCAGCTTAAAGTCTTCTTATGTATGCCTCTAATAGGAGCTTCCTACACCTGGATTTGGGCTGTTTCTCCCATTCTTCCTTGTAGATCCTGTCAAGCTCTGTCAGCCCAGACAAGGAACATGAGTGAACTGCAATCTTCAGGACTCCCAATAAATGTTCAGTGGGGTTCAAGTCCGGACTATGGCTGGGCCACACAAGGACATTTTTGGCTTTATGTTGTCCTTAAATATGAATATTTGCCCCCATCTGAGGTCCTGTGCACTCTGGGTTCCTCAAGGAACTTTTGCTCCATTCATCCTTCCCTTCAATCTGGACGAGTCTCTTAGTCCCCACTGCTGAGTAACATCCCCATTACACAATGTTCCCACCACCATAATTTACTGTATGGATAGTATTAGCTAAGAAATGAGCAGTACCTTGTTTTCACCAGATGTATTGATGGGCATTCAGGCCTAATAGTTTAATTTTGGTCTCATCAGACTAAAGAATAATTTCTTCATTTTATCAAAATTTGCCTTTTAATCAGGAGAGGCTTTCGTCTAGCCAGTCTACCATAAAGGCCTCATGGATGGATTGCAGCAGAGAAGGTTGACCTTTTGTCTGGTTCTCCCATTCCTGCAGAGCAATTCTGAAGCTCTTTTTGAGTGGCAAGAGGGTTCTTGGTCACCTCCCTGACCAAGGCCCTTCTTGCCTGGTTACTTTGTTTGACCAGACGGCCAGCTCTGGGAAGAGGTGAATAGTGTTTATGGGTTGGGGTAAATTATGATCCTTCTGGAATTTAGCAAAATGGTTTCATGTATATTGCTCATAGAACCCGTTTTACATGTTAGCTTTTGTGAAAAGCTGTAAAACCTAGTATTTAGCAATTACGCAACAAATAAGGCGTGCCACAGCTATGTTGTCAAACCTGTTGAAGGAAAATGCAAAAACCTGTCTGACCTAGAGTAACTAAAACATTATATTTCATGTCTCCTAATCATCCTAATTATACACTTTTTAATAAGTCTTTGTTTAATATTACCCTAATACCCTACCTGTTATCATTTTCTGAAGTATTTCTTTTCAAGACAATTTTACAAGTAAATCAAACCAAATATTCCAGACCTATGGAATCCCAGGAATGACAAATGTCAGTAAAAGCTTATTTGATGAATTAATTATTTGAAAGGATGGTTATATATGTGTTAAATCATTTCCTTTGCCTAATTTTAGCCAACAATTTATTTTACTCTTCCATTTATCATTTTCTCACCCTTTATATTTTTCAACACCTCACCATTTTCACAGGCCTAGCGCAGTTCAATTATTTATTTTATTTCCTTTTTTCCTCATGCGACATTTCCCATTTTCCTCGTCTCATATAAATGGAAGAGTAAAATAAATAGGCTTAAGCACAGTAGCAGACTTGCTGAGTAACAGGGGTGTTGCAAAGTGGTGACAGATTTTCTGTCCTATTTTTTCTAACAGACATGCATCGCTAATAGTTGGGGTTCAAAGCCTTTGACAGTCAAGGAGAAGTCCAGGAGCTCAGGCCTTTTCTGTCACTGATTACACTGTCCAGATACCACAAGTCCCAAATACTCAGGGATTCTCTGGTTCTTCGGTTGTGTTAGGTACAATTTTGTAATTAGTGTGCTCAAGAGTCTTGATGGTTCATAACTTTCATAACCATTTCACAATGATGGAGCCTACTGTGCTCCTGCAAACTCTCAATTCCTTAGAAACATTTTTCAACCTTCCCCAGCTCTATGCCTTGACACTATTCGGTATTGGGGGTGTACTGAGAAAGTTCTACAGATAACACAACATAATGTTGAGAAAGTGAAGGGGTCTGAATACTCCCCAAAGGATCTATATATCTACAAGAACTTTGGTTTTTATCTTTAATAAAATGGCATACATTTCTGAAAAGGGGTGTTTGTTTTGTCATCAAGTCACATGATCTGATCAAGAGATAAATGTTTGAAACAGTGATTAACCATGGTGGTAGGGGTCAACAATGATTTTGCAGTGGACAGACGCAGACCCAAACCAGACAGTGGTTGAGGAGACAAAGGAATCTATTGATTGATGTGTAGACCAGGGTCAGGATAGATTGGGAGATTTGATTTTGTTTCAGCTCCCATTCGTTGTAAATCCACTGGTGTGCATTCTTGGGGGTTTCTGTAATGTTTTCCTCCCACCTGAGATTATGAGAGATGATGGTCCCAAGGAATCTGAATGATTATATCCAGCTGGCAGCTGAGCCGTCCATCCCAAGGGTTGGGGGCACTGTTTTCTACATGACAACATGGTGACAATTGTACTTCACAAAGAGAGTTGTGTGTAGAATTTTGCAAACCAAATGGAACAGTGAGTTGTGTGTATTGACACCCAAGACTTGTTTGTCTATTTTTGTAGCACAGCCCTTGGCCAAAAGAACTGCAATCAAGTGCTTTTTTATCCATGGATGGTCTTCCTGTACATCTGTACTGGCAATTTGGCCCACTGTTCTTGTGCAAACTGCTCCAGTTTCCCAGATTTGAATGGTGTCTCCCAACTGCAGTTTTTTAGATCTCACAGGTTTTCAGTGGGATTTGCATCTGAACCCACTGCTGGTAACCTCAGAACTGTCCAGTTTTTGAGCCATTTCTGAGTGTGTTTTGTGTTTTTGGGGTCATTGTACTGCTGGCAAACCCATGACTTTTGACAGAGGTTTCCGGCACTGGGTTTGACATGGTGCTTCGAAATGCCATGCTATTCTCTTGATTTCATGATGCCGTGGACACTTTCAAGGCATCTAGTGCCACTGGCAGCAAAGCAACCCCGAGACATCACTGAAGCTCCTCCATGTATGGCTGTAGGGAAAGTGTTCTTTTTTTGAAGGCTTCATTTAGTTTCCTGTAAAAATAGAAACTGTGTTCTTTAAGTCTGACTGCAATGTATCCACAGGACATACTCCCAGAAATGTTATGTCATGTTCAGGTGTGTTCTGGTAAATTGCAGTCAAACTTTCTTATCTATCTTAGCAGTGATGTTTTTGTTGGTCTTCCACCATATTCCCCCTTTCAGTGACTTGGAGACGGATGGTGAGTGTTGAGTCTGTCATACCTTGTGTCAGAAGTTCCGCTTCAATCTGTGTGGCAGTTGATCAAGACGCGTTTCCCATCATTTAAAGGATACTTTCCTGTGATTTTTCCATTATTTTTCTCTTGCGGCCACATCCAGAGAGGTTACCTACGGTGGCATGGGCATTAAACTTCTTGATTACATTATGTTCATTGGAAAAATGGATGACTAAGGTCTAAGGTCACTGAATATGGACTTAAATATAGAATTAAGATGTCAGTGCTCGGCTACAATCTTGTGTCTAACCTCCTCAAACAATACTCTGGTTTTCTTTCTTTTCTCCAGTGGTATACACTGTGACACAAAACAGGAGAATTTGTGTTTTTCTCTTTTCAAACTTGTTTATGGAGTGATTTTTGTATTGCAGACACCTGCAATTCACCACAGATGAGTTCAATTGCAAAGGGAAGGAGAATCACCTGTTTAAAATATATTTATTCCTTACTACTTCTTGGAAGTGTGAAAAATACTGTCTTGGCCATTTTAGGATTTTTTTTGTGGAATAAGCAAAGATTTGTTAAATTATTCAGATTTGGGCATTTTGTTCATCTGCACACTAAGAAAATACAAATCTGGGTAACAAATGATGTCATCAGTTGTCTAGAAGAAATGTTGGTTTATTTAAAAGAAGTGCAACAGTGACAATATTTGTGGCCTTGACTGTAGCTGTATTTTCGTTAGCTTTGTTATCATACATAGCAACTAACTTGAGTGAGAATTATGTTTTCATCCACAATGGGTCACTGTCATATAGTTATATATGATCCGAATATAATCTTGTGTAGTTTATGTGGTATGACCATGGTGCTTACATGCTTTCACCAATTCATAATTCCTGCCAAGCCTCGTCCCAACGATTTCCAGTGGGCTTGGAAGAGTCTATCCTCATTCTGCCTAGCCATTCTGTTGGTTATTATACTGCTCGCTCAACTACATGGAGGAGAGCAGCAATTACATGAGTTTGCTAGTGCTCAATGGGCCACAAGGAGTCGCTAGAGCACAAGTTAAGGTGACCCAATCCAACATCACCACTACCCCTGATTGGTGGTAGATGGCACTATTGATCAGCATTTTAAGAACAGCATTTCCCATTGAGTCTGTAGATGTAGTTTATATCTAATGCCATGTAGTACATGATTAGTGTTATGTATATATTCCCCGCACCAATATACCCACAGAATTCTGGCAGGTTCAAGAACTTTCTGAGTGCAGCCATCAGGGCCAGGCCCCTCCCTACACAGCTGCCTCCCATCAGAACCCCGTCAAGGGAGGGATAAAAAAGCTCCCCAGGATCTGCTCAGGGGAGAAGCTGAAAAACAGGCAGTTGGACAAGCGAAAGAAACCACAGAGGAGGAGGATGATGATGATGATGATGGTGATGGTGCTGCTGCTGCTGCAGGACCCTGAGGTCAGGAGTGTGACGCTACCCCATGCTGCCCTCACCACTTCTCTGCCACAGCGGGAGCCAAGGAGGTGGAAGACAGCGCTCGACAAGAGGCCCACCGCCCCGGCCATGCCCGACTAGAGGCCCTGTTCCCCGGCCGTGCCCGACTAGAGGCCCTGTTCCCCGGCCGTGCCCGACTAGAGGCCCTTTTCCCGGCCGTGCCCGACTAGAGGCCCTTGGCCCTGACGCTTGGTTCTAACAATCAATTTTCAGTTATACCGGGAGGCCAACCCAGAGCAGACACAGCCACCACAGGAGAGAGGTTTGTTTGTTGTTTTTGATTTTTCCCTCTCCTTCTCTTCCGTTCCCTGTGTCTTACCCAGTTACATTAGATTACAGTTATTTACAGTATTTACAAGGCCCGAAACAGGTGCACATATGCGTTCTCAGAGTAATGTCAGGATAGAACCAGAGACAGTTGAGACAGACAAACAAAACATCTGTGAGCCACGGACCAGGTTGACAACAGATGGTGGTGAAAGAAACAGTGAGGTGGCCTTGTGTGTAATTGGGATGGTGGACATTTTCACCCTTCCCAGAGCTAAGTACAAATCACCTCTGCCTGTCACATCACTAAGTAGCATGACACAAGATAACACTACCTGTGCACATTGTTTATTGGTTAGTTATTGTTAAATTTGGGGGTGAGGGTGGATGTATACAGTTTAGGGCATTTTAGCATCATCTGCTGACAATCTATGTTTCACACAATAGAACAGGGGTGTCAAACCGGTTCCTCGGAGGGCCAAGCTGGTTTTTGGTTTTTCCTTTCAATTGGTGCCCAACTGAGACCAAATAAAACCAGGTGAAGGATGATCTTAACTAATTAGTCACCTGGCTCCCTCCTTTCACCACGCTAAAGTAATGAAAATCATATGACAAATTGACGATTTGTAAGGTGGAATAGCAAAATTGTAAGGATTTTAATTTAGCAAAATGTCTAAGATTGAAAACAGATTATGAAGACCAGGATTTGAGAAGAACTCCTGCACCTTTAGAAATAAACTGAAACATATAGGGTTCTGCAGGTTGTCCTCTTCAGTGAAACTTTTTTAGAAAATTTTAAAAGCCTCTATTGACCGTTATGCTTAGAACCATTTTATCAGAAAAAGGTTATTTTTAGAAAGCTCCATAAAGCATTCCACCACCCTTATAGCCTTTTAAATGTAATTATACATGCACTGTCATGAATCACTCAGCACTGGCAGAAGTGGTTTGGTCCCAGATGCAGAGGGACAGGCCGATTTATTAAAGGGTTTGGGCAGGACTTGTGGTCAGGCAGGCAAATGGTCAAAACACATTCATCCAATACAGGCAAGCAAAGGTAACAAAACACTAGCTAGGCGGGTAGTCAAGGCAAGCAGGTAGTAAAAATAGCAGGTAAAAATACAAGGCAGGCAGGCAGAATAGTCAAAAGGGTTAGCTAGCATCGATACACTATGAAGGCTAAACTGAAACCTCTAGACAGGCTAAGTACACTGAGTGACAAGTTACAAACAACAATACCTCACAACGACATGTGTTCAACAAAATCGTATTCAGAATCAGAGTTTTATTTCCTTAAGTAAGTTTCTTACTTAAGTTTCACAACAAACTAGGAATTTGTTCTGGTCTGTTGGTGCAGCAATTTTGTACAAAATAAATAAAAACAAATAAGAATAGTGGACTGAAAATAAAAACAGTAGACTGAACTGAGAAATTACTAAAAAATATAAAAAAAAATAGGTAAGGTGCAAAAATTGTCCAGTTGAGAGTTGTGGGTATGTGTGGGGAGGGGTTATTGATTTGTCCAGTTGAGGTTGTGTGTTTATTTGGGGAGGGGTAATAGATTTGTCTTGTTGAGGTTTGTGTGTGTATGTGGGGAGCAGGCTATTGTCAATTTAGCTCCGGGGGCATGTTCATGAGCCCTGCTGCTGTAGGAAAGAAACAGTTTTTGTGGCGAGAGGTTTTGGTCCTGACAGACCTTAACCTTCTACCAGAGGGGAGAGTTCTGAATAGTCCATTTCCAGGGTGAGAGGGATCAGCCCCAAACATTGCTGCTTGCCTCTGCGTCCTGGAGGTGTGTAGGTCTTCTAGAGACGGCAGATTGCAGCCAATCACCCTCTGTGCAGAGCGGATGATGCGTTGCAATCTGCCCTTGTCCCTGGCAGTGGCTGAAACAAACCAGATGGTGATGGAGGAGGTCAGGATGGACTCGATGATGGCACCATCGTAGTCTTCCGCAGGATGTACATCCTTTGCTGAGCTTTCTTTGTAGGTGAGGTGATGTTCAGCTCCCACTTGAGGTCCTGGGAGATGGGTGTTGCCCAGAAAGCAAAAGGACTCCACAGAGTTGACTGGGGAGCCACCCAGGGTGATGGTGGGTAGGGCAGCTGGGTTTCTTCTGAAGTCCACTGTCATCTCCACTGTCTTTCGGGCGTTGAGCTCCAAGCTGTTCTGACTGCACCAGGACACCAGATGGTCAATCACCCACATGTAGGCGGACTCGTCTCCATCAGAAATAAGTCAGATGAGGGTTGTGTCATCTGCAAACATCAGGAGCTTCACAGAGTGGTGACTGGAGCTGCAGCTGTTGGTCTACAGGGAGAAGTGTAGGGGGGACAGGACGCAGCCTTTACGGGAGCTGGTGCTGATGGTCAGGGGGTCAGACAGGTGCTTCCCCAGCCTCACGTGCTGCCTCCTGTTGGACAGGAAGGCTGTGATCCACCTGCATGGGGACTCGGGCACTCCCAGTTGGGATAGCTTGTCTTGGAGTAAAGCGGGAATTATGGTGTTGAATGCGGAAGTGAAGTCCACAAACAGGATTTTGGTGTAGATTCCAGGGGAGTCCAGATGCTGGAGGATGAAGTGAATAGTGGAGACAGGAGTGAAAACCTGTTGGCTCTATAGGCAAACTGCAGTGGGTCTAGTTCTGTGATGGTCTTGAGGTGGGACAGCACAAGGCGCTCAAATGACTTCATAACCACAGAGGTCAGGGCGACGGGTCTGTAGTCATTAAGTCCTGTGGTCCTTGGCTTCTTGGGAACTGGGATTATGATGGAGAACTTGAATCAATAGTCCACGGCGTGTAGTCCATGGCACCTCAAGCGTTCTAGCGACCAAGGGCATTTACCTCGCAGACGGCGTTTCACAGCTTGACAAAATGCAGATATAGCTTTGGCCAGAATGTCCACTAATTCAACGGATGTTACAAGAAAATCCTGGATAAATTCACAGGAGTTGTTTCTTGGTTGTTTGTGATCTCCTCTCTTTAAGAGAACAATCTGAGAATTGTTGCAGAACACTGATTTAACACACAAAATAAGACAAAAAATTGCACACCAACTAACCAAGGCAGCCATCTTGGTATAGAGGATATTGTGATATTAACCGCAACAGGAAGAATCAAACTCATGACCTTGTGAACAGGAGTCTGGAGCAGTACGGTTGCGCCACAGTATTAGACATGTTAATTTGGTATTTGGTCATTTTTGCACTGTGGTGTGTTGCGTTCTGGTTCGAAAAGAACTTGGTGAAACGAAGCTTTGGACATCATCAATCATGTGATGTCATGTCCCACTGAAGCTGTAAAGTTGTCAAAATCTTCATTCACTCCCACACCTCCTTCCCTCGTCTTGTATCCTGTCTTATACTGGTATTCTTTCCCTTTGTAGTGTGTGTGTTTGTGTGAAGTGTTATTACTTTTTCCTACCTTAGTTTTGACTTTTTAGTAGTTGAAAAGCAATGTTTGGTCCTTCAAAAGCGCTCCATTAGAACCATGTATTTTTGTTATTATTACAAAGTGACAGTTATTTAAACAAAATATTAATAAAAAGATGCCTAACCTGGGATTCGAAAATGTAACCTCTACATGCCAAAATATTTTTCAGATTCTATTGTCAGCCACTTTGCATCTAAGCCAACCCGCAACCAAGGCTTCAAAAATATGTAACAATATTAACTTTTTGATGTTCCTGTGTAAACCTTTTTAGGCATGGCAGATTGCAGACCTTAGCCATTGTAGTTGAAATTTCAAGGTTTATTTGTCAAATGCACCTAACAACACAGCGTCATCCTGCACAATGAAATTCTTGTGACATAGCACTCAACAACTATGCAGCGAGAATTAAGAAGAAAAATATACAGCTCTGGAAAAAAATTAAGAGACCATTGCAAAATTATCAGTTTCTCTGGTTTTACTATTCATAGGTATGTGTTTGAGTAAAATGAGCAGTTTTGTTTTATTCTATAAACTACTGACAACATTACTCCCAAATTCCAAATAAAAATATTGTCATTTAGAGTATTTATTTTTAGAAAATAACAACTGGTCAAAATAACCAAAAAAAAGATGCATTGTTTTCAGACCTCAAATAATATTATTCATTTTTCAACAAGAAAATGCTAATGTTTTAACTTAGGAAGAGTTCAGAAATCAATATTTTGTGGAATAACCCAGATTTTAAATCACAGCTTTCATGCGTCTTGGCATGCTCTCCACCAGTCTGTCACATTGCTGTTGGGTGACTTTATGCCACTCCTGGCACAAAAATTCAATTAGCTTGGCTTTGTTTGATGGCTTGTGACCATCCATCTTCTTCTTGATCAAATTCCAGAGGTTTTCAATAGGGTTCAGGTCTGGAGATTGGGCTTGCCATGACAGGGTCTTGATCTGGTGGTCCTCCATCCACACCTTGATTGACCTGGCTGTGTGGCATGCTGGAAAAAACAATTCTCAGAGTTGGGGAACATTGTCAGAGCAGAAGGAAGCAGGTGTTCTTCCAGTATAGCCTTGTACTTGGCTTGATTCATGCGTCCTTCACAAAGACAAATCTGCCTGATTCCAGCCTTGCTGAAGCATCTCCAGATCATCACTGATCCTCCACCAAATTTCACAGTATGTGCGAGACACTGTGGCTTGTAGGCCTCTCCAGGTCTCCATCTAACCATTAGATGACCAGGTGTTGGGCAAAGCTGAAAATTTGACTCGTCAGAGAAGATGACCTTACTCCATTCCTCTGCGGTCCAATCCTTATGGTCTTTTGCAAACTTCAGCCTGGCTCTTCTTTGCTTCTCATTGATGAGGTGCTTTTTCTAGTTTTGCACGACTTCAGCCCTGCCCCTAGGAGCCTGTTTGAACCGTCCTTGCCGTGCACTTCACCCCAGCTGCTGTTTGCCATTCTTTTTGTAGGTCACTTGATGTCATCCTACGGTTAAGTGACATTCGAATGAGTTGACGGTCATCTCGGTCAGTGGACAGTCATTTTCGCCTTCTGCCAGTCTGTAGCTTTGTTGTCCCCAATGTCTGTTGCTTGACCTTGTTCTTATGAACAGCTGTTTTTGAAATTTTCAGGATGGAAGCAACCTGATGCTCACTGTATCCCTCTGCCAGTATAGCCAGAATTGAACCCTTCTTTTCTTCACTCAAACTTTTCTTTTCAACTCTTTTGTCATGCTAAATAGTTTTTTTTAAAATTCAAATTACCTTTGAGGTACTATTTGCACTGTTTTTGCCATCCAGTTGGTCCTATTGCAAGAGGATAGTGATGACCACAGCAGTGGTTTTTATACTTTTCCTCGTTAAATTAGATTTGGTTCAGGTAATCACCTAATCAGTACCTCATTAAGTAAAATGAGGTGTGCCTGTGTTGGAATTTAAAAGACACTGGAATGGAATGGCTGCCATACATGTAGAGATGCTGATTTAAGAAAAATTAGGAGTGGTCTCTCAATTTTTTCCAGATCTGTATAAGCAAATATATAGCCAAACAAAGAAATAAATCAATAACATCCACCGATCAGCCATAAGATTATGACCACTGATAGGTGAAGTGAATAACACTAATAATCTTGTTATCATGGCACCTGTCAGTGGGTGGGATATATTAGGCAGCAAGTGAACATTCTGTCCTCAAAGTTGATGTGTTAGAAGCAAGAAAAATGGCCAAGCACAAGAATCTGAGTGACTTTGACAAGGGCCAAATTGTGATGGCTAGATGACTGGGTCAGAGCATCTACAAAACTGCAGGCCTTGTGAGGTTTTCCCGTTCTGCAATGGTCAGTACCTATCAAAAGTGCTCCAAGGAAGGAAAAGCTGTGAACCGGCGACAGGGTCATGGATGGCCAAGGCTCATTGATGCACGTGGGGAGCGAAGGCTGGCCTGTGTGGTCTGATTCAACAGACGAGCTTCTGTAGCTCAAATTGCTGAAAAAGTTAATGCTGGTACTGATAGAAAGGTATCAGAACACACAGTGTATTGCAGTTTGTTGCGTATGGGGCTGCATAGCCTCAGACCAGTCAGGGTGCCCATGCTGACCCCTGTCCACTGCCAAAAGTACCTACAATGGGTACATGAGCATCAGAACTGGACCACGGAGCAATGAAACAAGGTGGCCTTTTCTGATTCATTTTACATGGTGGCCTGTTCATTTTCTTTTACATCACGTGGATGGCCGGGTGCGTGTACGTTGCTTACCTGGAGAACACATGGCACTAGGATGCACTTTGGGGAAGAAGGCAAGCCAGCAGAGGCAGTGTGATGCTTTGGGCAATGTTCTGCTGGGAAACCTTGGTTCTTGCCATTCATGTGGATGTTACTTTGACACGTACCACCTACCTGAGCGTTGTTGCAGACCATGTGCACCCTTGCATGGCAACGGTATTCCCTGATGGCATTGGCCTCTTTCAGCAGGACAATGCGCCCAGCCACAAAGCAAAAATGGTTTGAGGAACACAACAACGAGTTCAAGGTGTTGACTTGGCCTCCAAATTCCCCAGATCTCAAGTCCAATCGAGCATCTGTGGGATGTGCTGGACAAACAGATCCAATTAATGGAGGCCCCACCTCGCAACTTACAGGACTTAAAGGATCTGCTGCTAACGTCTTGGTGCCAGATACCACAGCACACCTGCAGAGGTCGAGTGGAGTCCATGCCTCGATGGATCAGGGCTGTTTTGCTGGCAAAAGGGGGACCTACACAATATTAGGCAGGTGGTCATAACGTTATGGCTGATCGGTGCACATAACACCATACACTAGCCACAGTAAAAAGAGTACTGTAAACTAGAAGCAATCTAGGTAGTAGTACTGAACATTGTAGATGTGGCAAGTATGACAATAATTTACATAACAATGTAATTTGGTAGAATTATTGAATATTACAGAATATTATAGATACATATGAGTGTAATAAGCTTATGATGGCATAGCACATTACAACTACGTAGTGAGAATTGGTACTAAAAATATATATACAGCAAAAATATAGCAAAAAAATAATCAATAATATACATAACACTACACTAGCAGCAGTTTAGAAGAGTACTGTAAACTAGCAACAATATTGGTAGTAGTGTTGAATATTATAGATATGGCAAGTATGGCAATAAAATGCATAAGGTAAACTAGCAGCAATTCTAGAAAGAGTAGGAAAGGGAGTATGGACAGTATGGTAGAAGTATTGAGTATTATAGATACATATGAGTGTAATATGCTTATGAATAGTACATGCAAAAGAATATTCTAATGCCCATTAAATGTACCCGAAAGGACATCAGAACATCTGGCATGTTCGTGTATGATCAGTATGATCATGGATCAGTGTTGCTGGTTGAGGATCCTTATGGCCTGAGGTAAAAAACTGTTTGTGAGTCTGGAAGTGCGTGCCCTGATGCTCCGGTAGCGTCTACCAGACGGCAGCAGTGTGAACAGACCATATCCTGGGTGACAATGACGTGATCAGAGATAAGGTTCTTAGAGGGGAATTGGGTAGTAAATAACAAGAGAAAATTCTTGTTAAGAGCAGGTTCTTGTACTTTCGTTCTGTTTGACATTTACCTTTAAGATTTTTCTGACTAAGTAATATAAACTGTACTTGACAGTTGTCAAAACAGATTAATTGCCTGCAGCAAAGGTGTGTGCGATGGGGAAGTGACAGGGTGAAGATTTAGTCACGCACAAAACTTAAAAAGGCAGACTTCAATTATAAGCACCTCTTTTTATTAAATGTTTTGTGAAATTTCCATCTACTTAGACTCCTATCTCCACTCCCCAAATCAAAGGTTTTGGATAGGGTCTGGAAGTTGTGGAGAAATTAGGATTGTGATGTAAATAAACAATATATTTTAGTTATGTCAAACCCACAACTGGTCTACTTTTGTCATCTGACATCATTAAAGCAAAGCATGGATATTTGACCACAAACTCCAAATGTCACAATCTGTCACATCCTAACGGGAGTTCACCCTTTGATAGCATTCACCTGTGTTGTCTTGTCTCACCCTAACCAGGTGTCTCCCATCCCCTCGTCATCCCTGCCTACTTAACCTGTCTTCTCTGTTTGTTCCAGTTGCCAGTTCATCTTGTGGTTTCCCTGAGTGGTCCTTGCGGTCCTTTCTTGTGCCTTGTTCCTAGCCTTGTTTTTCCTCAGACCTCCAGTGTGCCAACCTTTGCCTGCCTCGTCCTCCTCCTGCTCACTCCTTGCCTGCATTGCTGTTCATGCCAACCGTGTACCGAACCCTGCCTGCCCATGACTCGTCTCTGCTCTGTGATTATTTATTTTAAACAAAACCTACACCTGCATCAGTCTCCCTGAGTCTGCTTTTGGGTCTCACTCACAGCTTCATCGCCATCAAAGGGAGGCTGGTGTAGTGTTGAATGAAAAGAGTGCTAATCATTATACCACCTCTTTAAGCATTAACATTTTATTTGTTAAACAATATCTCTCTGTAATTGTGTGAGACTAAAATCTTTCTCCATATGATATAGTTCAATATTAGTTTATATTTTATTTTATATACAAGTTTTGCTTACTTTTATAGGGAAAAAAATATGATTAAGGAGATAATTTTGTTTTGTTTGTACTTGACAACCAAAATGTCAAGTATGTCGTGCTGCAACTTGTTTACGAGACGATGACGCCCTCTCAAATTCACTTATAAAAAGAACTGGTATCTTCAGAACTATCAGCACCTCACCTGCACATCATGCTTCTAATTCGGTCCCATTCAAGTCTCCTTGTCCTGGCCATGTATGCCTGGCTGGGTCTAGGAAGCTGCTCTGACTTCTCTGAGTCATTGTGTGGGGCTCAGGCACCAGGGGACATACTGATAGGACTGCTCCTTCCATGTCACACCAAAGTAATGGCCCTCCAACAGCGGACAAAGCCTGAAGGCTTCACCTGCAAAGAGTGAGTAGAACAAAGAGTTTTGTGAAGAGTTAGTGTTTAAGATGGGACTCTGTTACTTGGAAATTGGGACTGTGGATAAAAATCAGGAAGTTGAATCAATCATCTTTTCTATTACTAAAAGAATAAACAACTCTGAGTCTCTGAAATAATGATTAGGCTATAAGCCCCGATGGAAACCCAAGCAAACCTGTTTTGATGTAAGTCAGTATTTGCACACAATGTACTTTAGACGTAGCTAAAAGCACAATATATTTTGTATCTCTATCCATTAAAACATCTGGTGCTCTTAAATGTTTTTCTTGTCCTAAAATAAGTTAACACTAATGTACTACCAACAAAACAATTAAATAGACCTGTCAGTTATTTGTATTGTGTATTCTTCACAATAAACATCACTGAAACTAGTATGTTTTCCAGTGTTATTATCTCCTTTTTTCAGTTTCGATTTGTTACCATTTATGAGATCCTTAGCTGTCATCCACACAATAGAAGAAATTAACAGTTTGAACTTCCTACCTGGAGTGCATCTTGGGTATGTGATGTGTGATACATGCTCAGATGCCACTAAAGCTCTGTACAATGCAGAGCTACTCCTGTCAGTCAACGGCACTCTACCCATCCAGAGTGACTACACCTATTACATTCCATTAATTAAGGCCATTATAGGAGCAGGTTACTCTGAGGTGTCAATAGCTGTTGCCAGGCTTTTGAGTGTCTTCATGGTTCCCCAGGTATGTTAATGACTTTAATTTCTATAGTGAAATGTCTTCAAGTAGAAGGGCATAAGTTAAATGTGGAAAACATTCTTAGATTATCTTTATCTAAAGAGCTATGGGGGCTTAATGAGACTAAATGATATACAGTAATTTTCCATGGCTTTAAATTGGCAATCAGTCAATCAGTTATGTACCCGTTGATTGTGGGAGATTGTTGAATATGCCTTATTAACTCAGTTCAACTGTAATGGATCATTGGAAACAAAAGCTCAGTGTCTTTAAACAAAGCAAAAATAAACTGCTAATAACTAAAAAAAATGCTAATATCATCATTTTGAAATCATGGTTTAGATGGTCAGTACTATAAATATGAAAGTGGTTCCATTTCTCCAGCCCCATCCAGGGTGTTTTTTTTCTTGCTTCTACTGCTGATTGCTACATCAATATTTTATTCTTCTTCAGGTTTCCAGCTCATCATCATCTCTAGCTTTGAGTGACAAGGAGCGCTTCCTGAGCTTCTTGCGCACCATCCCCAGTGATGTGTACCAAACAAAGGCGCTTGCCAAACTCATGGCACATTTTCAGTGGGAGTGGGTGGGGGTGGTGTACGGGGACGATGACTATGGCAAGTCAGCTTTTCAGAGCTTCCTGCTTGACGTAACGACCGAGAGGGTGTGCGTGGCCTATCAGGAGATGGTACCCCATTACCTGGACAAAGAGAATAGCGAGAGCCGAATCAAGGAAATAGCAGAAACAATCCGCTCCTCGCAAGCCAAGGTGGTTCTCCTCATTATGAAGTCTGAGTTAGTGGCCAGTCTCTTTAGGGAAATGATTCAGACCAACACCACCAGAATCTGGATTGCCAGTGACGCCTGGTCTACAAATCTCCATTTGGCCCGCATGGATGGAATCAACAAGGTTGGGGACATATTCGGCTTCACCTTTGTGAAAGGCAATATCCCAGGGTTTGACCAGTACCTAAAGAATCTAAGGCCCATGCCCGGGGGCTTCAATCGGTTTATTGAAGAGTACAAGGAACTGAGATTCAGTTGCACCCCAGAGCTACGTGAGTACCAAGACTGCCTGGCCAAGTCATTGCCATCCAACTGCACCAAACCAGATATCCCCATGATGAAGTCTGAAAAAGCCTGCAGTATTCTCAACCCCAAGGAGGCTAATGATGACTATTTGACCAGTGAATTTGACCTAACAGAAGCTTACCAAGAGAGAGTGGGTGCATATGCCCTAGCAAATGCCATGAGGATACAATTGAAGTGTAATGACACAAGCTGTCCTGGAGAGAGGAATTTTCCTCCATGGAGGGTAAGATCGCTAAATGTATTCAACGTCCACATCATTCAGCAAGTTCCAGTTAAATTCTTTAAATACTTGTATGCTCTAAGAAAAGAAAACAAATGTTTTGTTTAACATAATTAATTTGCAGAATATATTTTACTTTGTGGAAGTAGTACTTGTTTTTTATACTTTTTTTTTCTTAAACCAGTTTGTGTTTACCAGGATCCTTACACTAGAACACTAGTCTCAGCACTTAAAACCCATGGAAGACCTTTGGGTTGAACTGAAGAGGTCAATCCATGAGGGCAGTTAAAAGATTTCAAAGATCTGTAATAATTCTGTATGGAGGAATAATGATAACACTGATAAACTCATTAAACATTTCAGAAAAACGAGCATATATTTTGCAAGGAGTTGTTGAAAATAAAGGTGTGCAGTCATTTTGGCCTCTAGAGAAAAAAATAGTACTTACTAAACAGTATAAACAAGAAAATGAACCAGGCAACCCTAGTTTGGCCAGTGTTGTGCCGAAAACATCCCCCCTGCCTTCGCGTGAACGTGCATTTTCTTGATTCTCATTGCTGTGACTTGTTTCCTTGTTGAGAGGACAGTTTAGCCAACATATTTCACCTATCTTTGTAGCAAAAAGCTTTACCGTATTTTTCGGACCATAAGGCGCACTTAAAATCCTTTAATTTTCTCAAAAATCGACAGTGCGCCTTAAAATGAGGTGCGCCTAATGTATGAATTAATTCTGGTTGTGCTCTCTGACCTAGAACCGATTTTATGTGGTACACGGCGCTCAAAAATCTGTCAAAATGTTTTAGCACGGCCTTGCTAAGCTACGAAGCTGCACTGCTTGTTGGATTGAGCATTACGGCCACCATAGTCAGGAGCCTCGCGGAGAAATACATTCTGTGCTTCAACATTAAGGTGTGTGCATTCATTCATTCATTCATTCATTTTCTATACCCGCTGCCCCAAAAATGGCTCCTGTTAAGAGACATGCTTACGAAGCGGATTTCAAACTCAAAGCTATCATGATATTGTGCCTTATAACCCGGTGCGCTTTATGTATGAAAATAGACCCGGTAGCAGTCAATCATTGATATTGCGCCTTATAAACCGGTGCGCTTTATAGCCCGAAAAATACGGTAATTTAATTGTGTACATCAAGGCAGCAATCGATTACCACGTTAGGCTGCGTTTCATTAGATCATTTAAGGCAGGTTGATCACATGGGAAGGCACTGTCTGCAGTTTTCAGTTGGCTATTTGTTTCAAGTGTATTACTATAAACAAATCGTTGGCAAAATCGGTAATATCTCCCATTTCCTTTTTGACTTGTTTTCTAAGGTGCAAGGATAATAATTCAGTCATCATTGCTCTGAAATGTTTATATCATTTTCACTCATCTTCATCCGCTTATCCGGTATCGGGTCGCGGGGGCAGCAGCTCCAGCAGGGGACCCCAAACTTCCCTTTCCCGAGCCACATTTGCCAGCTCTGACTGGGGGATCCCGAGGTGTTCCCAGGCCAGTGTCGAAATATAATCTCTCCACCTAGTCCTGGGCCTACCCCGAGGTCTCCTCCCAGCTGGACGTGCCTGGAACACCTCCCTAGGGAGACGTCCTGGGGGCATCCTTACCAGATGCCCGAACCACCTCACCTGGCTTCTTTCGATGCAAAGGAGTTGCGGCTCTACTCCGAGTTCCACACGGATGACTGAGCTTCTCACCCTATCTCTAAGGGAGAGGCCAGCAACCCTTCTGAGAAAACCCATTTCAGCCGCTTGTACTCGCAATCTAGTTCTTTCGGTCATGACTCAGCCTTCATGACCATAGGTGAGGGTAGGAACGAAAATTGACCGGTATATCGAGAGCTTTGCCTTCCAGCTCAGCTCTCTTTTCGTCCCAATGGTGCGGTAAAGCGAATGCAATACCGCCCCCGCTGCTCCGATTCTCCAGCCAATCTCCCGCTCCATTGTCCCCTCACTCGCGAACAAGACCCAGAGATACTTGAACTCCTTTACTTGGGGTAACGCCTCATTCCCTACCCGGAGGAGGCACTCCATCACTTTCCTGCTGAGAACCAAGGCCTCAGATTTAGAGGTGCTAATCCTCATCCCAACCGCTTCGCACTCGGCTGCAAACCGGTCCAGTGAGGGCTGAAGGTCACAGACCGATGATGCCATCAGGACCACATCATCCGCAAAAAGCAGCGATGAGATCCTCAGCCCACCAAACTGCAACCCCTCCCCACCCCGACTACGCCTCAATATCCTGTCCATG